>CM035409.1:212921720-212991720 GCA_020310875.1 Ceratopteris richardii
TACATAATGCACACATTAAAAGATAAAATATAGTTACCAACTTACCTCTCCAATGTCATATAAGGACATCTCTGAATAGACTCTCCCACACAGTCCATGAACTCATCTACAAGTCCAAGCGTAGGGCCCTCTGTAATTGCTATGCGTATGAGTGAATATAAGGCCCGTAAAGCTCGCACTAATCCCTTCATATCCCTCCAGAAACTATCATCCAAACATGTCCATCCTACAAGCTCTGACTTTGGACTAGTATGTCCATCCCAATCAAGTGAGACTACAGTGTGCATCAATGCTTGCCTTATTCTTGCTATATATGTGAATCTCGTCTTGTCAAGCTTCACTAAGTCAATATCATTGAAACATCTAAATAAAGCAAGCAACTTCGGTCTCTTTATGAACATAGAGACCACCCTTAAGCAAGTGGTAAAAATGGTGTAACTCCATGGTATCGTCCCCACATACTCTATCATCAAATGAATGCAATGGATAGCACACAGTGTCCACACAATTGAGAGCAATTCTTCTTCGAAAAGCTTGCCCATGGCCACACAATTACTTCCATTATCTATGATCACTTGGACTACTTTTTTTACATCAATGTCCATGATAGCTTGACGAATATGGTCATAAATAAATCGACCTATGTACATATTAAACAAAATGGATCATTCATCAATCAATAATTTATCTTGAAAGCTAGCAGACTCCACATTGCATATGTGACATGCCACATGCACATTGCATATGCAGTGTGCATGTGCACACTGCATATGCACAAGTGACAATGCACATGCACAATGCACAATGCACATGTTTCATGCACATGCATGACGCACATGAGTCATGCACGTGCACATATGCCACATGCCACAATCAATGTTAAACTGAAATTTCAGAAATTAGAAATTAAAATAGACTATAAATATTTAAGTGTAAACTCACATGTGACCGTAGTGGAAGCAAGTGATGCATCTATGGCTCGAAGGAACATGCTCCCTTTGCAACAATGCACCAAAATGTTGTACACATTCCTCTTTCTAATGTCCGTTCATCTATCACACATGATTGTGCATCCATACTTTACTCATGTCTCCTTCATAGGCTCAAGCTCTCTCTCTCTAATGCTTCCTTTGTTGTTTTGAGCTCTGTTGTGCTCAATTCTTCATAGGTAGGCCCTTGCCACATGTACCCTAACAATGATACCTTTTCAATGGCATTTCCCCATGTTAGTGTCCGTGCAACATTGAAAGACAACCCACATTGTATAAAAGCCTTCATGATGGCTTGTGTGGCTTCTTGATTACGTTGTTTTTGCAAGCTAGCACGTATAGAGGCTCCTCCAAGAGAGCCATGCGGGTGCTCTTGATAAGTGTGCTCTACTCTTGTACTTTTTCTTGGTGGCTCATGCTCTATGTCAATGTATATGGACTCATAAGCTTGAGATGCTTGAGTTTGGGGATTACATGAGCCATGTGAACCGCTTGCATGTGATCAAGCTTGAGCTTGCAAAGGTGTATTCCTTCTACCTTGGGATTTTTTACCTGCCCATTCCAATAACTCTTCCTTGATAGCTTTGGGCATTGGCTCTTTGCAAGATGCAACCCCTATGCCACTAAATTTTGCAAGGTGTGCCTTGATTCTATCAGCTCCACCAGCTCCACTATAACCATATAGCTTGCAAGTCCATCTCTCATTACACCCCAAGCCCATCTTGCCTTTGCTTGTGACATATTGCCAACAAGCTTGCTTTGCTTTGGGCATGGTGATAGGAGGGGATAAGAGAGCAAGGAAGCTTGGAGGGGATAGCTTGAACCCCTTCTTTTTTTTCTTTTTTTTTTCTTTTTTTTTTTTTGGAAGGGGGGGGAGGGGATGGGGTGTGTGTGTGTGTGTGTGTGTGTGTGTGTGTGTGTGTGTGTGTGTGTGTGTGTGTGTGTGTGTGTGTGTGTGTGTGTGCGCGCGTGCACGCATGCGTGCAAACTTCAAGCAAGCCTTTTACCTCGATAGACATTTTCCACAGTCCAAAATTTTAAACAGTGATGCATGCTGGCATGAAGCCAAGACCAAGTCAGTTTCACAAGCTTATGCACATAAGAAAGGTATACTCTACGATGGGACTTTACATCTACTTAAATAGAAGAGTAGTTCAGTTCAGTATGTAGTTACTGAGGAAGCTAAACTTTTGACAGAAGATTCTTCAACTTGACATCATGATTCATGACAGATTTCTTAAATGATGACCTACATGAACATCTTTATGTTTCTCAACCGTGGGACCTCACATACCCTCATCTCTGCTGATAGCACATACTGATAACTTTCTCTGCCCTATCTTATATAATCCCTTGCAGTGAGCTCAAGAGAAAGAGAGAAGAAATCAAAAAAGTCAAAAGGTCTTTTGCTTTCATATTCTTCGCTGTTGAAAATATGCAGAGATAAGTAATTATACGGATCACCTATCACCTCTTGACCTTCGAGAAGCTACCATTACATTGAGAGCTATATTAAAAGCAGAAACTGTAGTAACTATTTAGATACAACCATGACAGCATAAATCTAGCAGGTACACCTCAATGGTAACTTCAATCATCAAAGAGACCAGCAAAATCAAGCGTATGAATAAGACCTCATAAAATTTTGCATGCACAGAAACACTGTCATCTCTACAAGAAAACTGAATATCCAACTCAATAACAGGTATGACTTCAGCATGTAACAATTATGTAATACCTGACGAAAACCCTCAGATACAGCACCATCGTTTTCTGATGCAGTCAGTTCTTGCTCCACTTTTTCAAGCCCTTTTGTGACAGCTTGCATTTCCTCAGCGAGAGATTTCAACTGGATCTGAAAGCACAACAAAATACATAACAGTAAGAACAATAATAACACAACAAATACATTGTAGCCACTTGTCATACCCAATGTATCACTTGCCTTTGTTGCAGCTTCCAAATGAACAAGATCTTTGTCAACATCAAGCAAATCTGGAAGTTTTTCAGAAAGTACCTAAACTATGCAACAATATATAATCAGAAAAGTACTTGGATCATAAAAGAGATAATCGCTAAACAACATAGAAAAGGTGAAGTCAGTCTGTAAATAATGTTACACAACATTCATCTAGAATATATAAAAGTGACTTTGAATTAAATTACACAACAGGGAAGACACTCTTATGATCAATCAGTGCAAGCATGAGAAATGGAAAATGGCTCCTCACAGGAAGGAAAGCAAAGACAGCAAAAGACATTGCTGCTCCCAGAACTCCTCACTGCTTAGCTAAAGTGATACCACACATCAATGCAACTTATATGTGCATGAAGGATGACATTCTTAGCTAAATACCTTGCATTTTGACTTTCACAGTCAACGACAGCTGTTTTCCTTGTTATGTAAGTGGTTGATTTCAAGAACCTCTACCAAGGAACACACCCTCATGGAGCTCTTGTGAGAGAAGGAAGCAACTAGACACACACAGTGAGAATAGGCCAACCTCCCATTCCATGCGACCATGTATATATAGGCTACTTCATATAGGTGAGGAGCTATTTCCTCCATAGCTTTCCCACCCAATGGTGTAGGATGTGAGAGCTCATAGCCTCTCATCCTACCCCTAAGGCTCATCCCTTAGGTTATGTAACATTTCCTCTCCCCTTACTTCCATCTGTCCTCTGTTAGGGGTGCATCTATTAATATGTTGTGGCTTGGAATATACTTTCTAATACACTTATTTGGGTAATAAGTAACTCATCATAATTGGATTGTATGGATACTAAACACCTAAACAGTATAGGTCCATTAGATCCATTTGCCATAGTCATGGGAGCATTAAAAGTAATATTGCATTGTTGGTGTGTGACTCCCCTCTTGGAAGTCTCGATATATTTGTTGGAGTTTGAGGTCTGTGCAAGCACACAAACAGCACAAGGAAGAAGAAGCCGCCTGGAGCACAACACGACACTAAATAAATTACCAAATGAATGTACAAAGATAAGTGACCTATTAGGGTTATAGGCGTATATACTGTTAGATATCCTTAATGCTCCACCATCAAGTGAGCACAAATGATCCATGACACTCTAGGTTGTAAGGCCCCCATTATGAGGAGAAGCCATTGTGAGAGCTCGGACATTTGTGGAACCCTAACTTTTAAGTTAGGTGTGTGTGTATATATATATATATATATATATATATATATATATATATATATATATATATATATATATATATATATATATATATATATATACATATATATGTGTGTGTGTGTGTGTGTGTATGTGTGTGTGTGTGCGCGTGTGTGTTCATGCATATACATGTATATCCGTGTGTATCCATGTATGTCCATGTATACCCATGTGTATACATGTATATCCATGTGCATATCCAATTTAATAATACGGATGACATTGCTTATGGAACCAGAATTATAAGTCCATCCCAAATCATTAGTTCCATGACCAGCTCATCTGAACCATTATATACAGGACTGCTCATATGTAAATGAATTTGTGTCTCGTATTTCTAAGTTGCAAACACCGTGTGTCTGAATGAGAAAGTAATAAATTCAGCGTCTTTACCTTACAGTATGGCTTTCACTTGAGTGTGAGTAAAAGAGCAAGAATTAAGCACATATTTTTCAAAACAAACTTTGCACACTTGTGGCAGCCGAAAAGCAAAGCCTGAGTAGATATCTGATACCTTACATAAATAATGCATTAGTGTCATTTTGTTGTTTCGAGCCCGAGTATCAGTGAGTTTCAAAAGGCTGTCAAGTTTGAAACCAACAGCCGAACCTGCCATGATTATACATTTTCTGTGAAGTTATCGGTTAATTTTAAACATAGAATAGTTTTGCTTAAAGTACACATTTAATTACCTCTTGCAGTGCCTTGATTCAAAGTATTCCCAAGGGAAAGAATACTTTGCATTATCCTTTTCAGCTTCACGGAGCCTTTGACCTGCGTTTTGTAACTCATTAAAACAGCTATCAAATTGAAAGATCGTTCCACATCATATAGGTAAGTAGCTGAAGGAAATTAAAATCGCATACTTGAGAAGATGCATGATTGATAATTTCCAAACTCGATCTCAATTCTTGGACCTGGAAGCAGAAAACCAAAAATTGATACGTCAATATTGGCACCAAGTGCCCCATCCCAAGCATAAATCTCTTTGCAAGAGCTCACCTGGGTTGCGAATTGAATTTTAAATGAAAAAACCCTTAGTTTGGCCTCTGCACGAGGCACTCGCATCAATTCCAAAAAGAACTGCCAAGATAATAAGATTGTTTGACTGAGAAAAATGCACTTTCCAGTGAAATGAACTAATATAATAAGGGCAATATGGGCACACTCCACTGCTAAATGTGGAGTACTCCACCTATATGCTTTAATAAAAAAACAGCATGCACAAGTTTTGGAATAGAATTTTCAACAAGAACCAACCTGTTCACATTTCCCCAACGTTTCCTTATCACCGGTAAAAGCCTAATCCAAGAAAAAAAAAGGGAGACATTAATATTCCCTTTCAGAAAACTAAGCAACGCATGTAACTCAGTCAACATATCTGGGAATACTGTCAGTTAAAAGGGATGATGACTTGCAAGTGGCAATAGGCTACTGTATTTGTAAAAAAAATAAATGCATCTCAATGGCAAACAGATTACTCTCAAAGTATCCATTTCTTCCTTGGTAGGACAGAATTTAATGAGATTTTCAACTTGATCGGCATCCAAAACTGCACTATCAAGTGCCAGAACTGCATTCTGCATGAAACAGGAAGCCCAAGTTTAGCAAGTGATTCGATCCATATTCCTTTAATAAAAGCTGGACTCACCATCATACTAGGAAGAGGCATCTTCACTTTTGTGAGCATGATCTCACAATTATTGGCTCTTCTCATGTCAATCTGTGATACAAGAACTAAGATTCATGAATATGGAACTGCATTGGCAAACATTTTAGCTAAACATGTTGCTTCTAAAAAAAATGTAGCTTACCAAGTGTATTATCTCCTGCTTATGAATTTGTGAACCACGACGTCCTAAAGCTTTCTCATTTCCACTAGCCCCAGGAGTACCACTTCCTGAAGGAACAGCAGCTGAAAATAAGCTTTCCAACTCCGACATATCAAATTCAGGTTGCCTGCAGACAATTTGCCATAAATGGATGAAAAAGAGCCTCGAAGAAAGCTTAATCAATAGAAACAATGCTTGACAGCAAGGAATTACTTGATTTGCTCTTCCTGTTTCTGTGTTTCTGCCCATAGACTGCCTTGTACTGCACGAGTGACTTTGACCCAATGGAGAGGTTTCAACGATGCCTTCTTTGGTGCAGAAGCAGGTGGAGTTGGAATTGTGCCAGCAACAGGTGGTACGACTGCTCCCCGTCCTCTACCTGCACCTGGAGGTGGGGGTGGAGGCTGGCCACCTTTAGTGAGAGGCGGTGGAGGGGGTACACTTCCTTTCTTACCAGGTGGAGGAGGTGGAGGAGGAGCACCTTTGCCCCCTGGTGGTGGTGGTGGAGGTGGGGGCCCTGCTCGAGGTGGCGGAGGTGGAGCTGGCACACCAGCTGTTGCTTTTGACCCTGGTGGTGGCGGTGGCGGGGGTGGTGCTTTAGACGTTGCTGATGGAGGGGGGGGAGGCGGAGGAGGAGGGCCTTTTGCAGACTTGGCAGAAGAAGGTGGGGGTGGAGGTGGGGGTGGAGGAGCTGTTATTGATGGACGAGAAGACAAAGCTGTTGCTTTTGACCCTGGAGGTGGTGGTGGTGGTGGGGGTGGAGGAGCTGTCGTTGATGGATGAGAAGATACAGGTGGTGGTGGTGGGGGGGGTGGTGGAGTTGTTGATGGACGAGATGATAAAGGTGGTGGGGGAGGGGGAGGGGGGGGTGCTGCAGGTGCAAGAGATCTACTAGATGATTTTGCTGATAACGGGGGAGGTGGCGGTGGTGGTGGTGGTGGTGGTGGGAGGGGCACACTCCCTGTCTTAGATGCAACCGATTGTGAAGATGGTAGAGGTGGTGGAGGGGGTGGAGGGGGTGGCACAGATGTAATTGGTAAAGTGGGCTTAATTGATTTGCCAGACTGTGGTAGCGGTGGAGGTGGAGGTGGGGGTGGAGGTGGAGGAACACCAACCACTGTACCTGAGGTATTTGAAACTATAGTTATAGTTTGAGGTCCAGAGCCTGCTGTCAATGATGCAGGTGGAGGAGGCGGTGCTGGTGCATGAGTAGAGGATTGCAACTGCCTTACAGTGCCAGTCTGTGGTGGTGGTGGGGGTGCTGGAGGTGATGGCTGTGGAACTCCTGCATTTTTAGGAGCATTACCGAAAGAAGATACAAGGAAACCATCCCCTTCCTGAGATAACTGTGTATCAACTCCAGCAGCTTTTGAAACAGCTGTTGGATGTGGTGGGGATGGTAGTGGTGCTGGTGTTAATGTTGATGACAGAGGAAGACCACGTTGAGAACTCGCATTCGGTTGAGTCGGTCCTACTTTTCGATCTAGAATCTTTTCATCCATGTCCATCACAGGTGGTGTAGGTGGTGGTTTGCGCACAACCATCTTCTCAAACATGTCCCCGGGCAAAAATTTGTCTAGTTTATCAGGAAATCCTTTTGCTGACGATAATTGCTGGAAAAACCATATAGCTGCTGCATCCCCATTCCCATCAACCCAATCAACATGACTGAAAAGCTCCTGTACTTTCGTAAATGCCTCCATAGGCAGGCCTCCTTTGTCCTCACCACCCAAAAACGGAACAGATGGTTTTGGTGAAAAATTCTCGATATCCCCAAATAAAATCTGTTAGAAGAAGCACAACCGCATATATGCCATGAACATGAGGCTGCCGATCCCACATTTCAAACCAAACAGACAGACGATTACCTCTGCACGAAAGTCCTTGGGGAACCTTTCTTTTGCATCCCAAAGTATGTCAATATCATCACTCCCCAGCATAAGAATGTTAGAACGAATGAAAGCAGTGTTAAATACTACCCTAAACATCATGGTTTCCCGGTCTGACTCTAAATCAAGGTGTATGCACTCCAATACAACATCACCTTGAACAGCACATTGAATGTCGATCTTTACAACATCACAGTCAACCTGGAAAGGATGCATACAAAACCCTGTATCATTTAGCAAGGAAAAGATTCTGAATGAACCGTCTAAAAATTTATCTTTGCTCCGCTTGCTCACAAGCAAAATTACGTGTAGCCTTCATCACAATTAAAGCAAGATATGAGGGCAGCATGTCAATCATGTGTACTGATCATAGTTCTCATGACACTAAAACCGATCATTAGTTACTGGATTAAAAAACATTCAGAAAGCAGAAGCAAAGGCAGAACAGGATGCAGGCAACACACCTGCCTGTAATGTCGCAATGTTTTGTTCTTCTTCCCTTGTTGGCCAAAAAGCATCCCTGTGCTGTATCCAGCTCCTTGATGATCACGGCCGAATATTCTTACGATTGGTCTGCATCCTCCTTGAGTGTCGAAGGTAGGGACAACTCTGAGAATGAGGCAGTCCAAAGTTAGTGCTCGTTCTATAGGTGGCCACTCCGGTGCATTATTTCTCCTTGCTACATATTGGATGTATCGAAGTTGAGAAGCAACTGGATTCAGAGGGGACAGAAGTTGCAACAAACCCCTGGGAGCCTCTTTGTGAATCGTCTCCAGAGTTCTCAGTTCACCTGTTTGAAGCTTCCTGTAGATACAGAAGCACGCAAGGAGAAAGGCAAGCAAGGGCCATCCCCCTCTCTCGCAGTTGACTAATAAGACATTTTGCTGACCCTGGCGAGAAAGCCAGCTATCCGTAGCTCTGAGGAAATGGTGAAGGACGGCCATCGGAAGAAGCGGGCAGCCCTCGTATTGCCTCGGATAATCCATGACAGTGATGTCATACTGTGACAAAATCTCTGAAAACCTGCTCTGCTTGTCTCCTTCTCTAAAATTGCAGGCTAAGAAAGATGAACCCGGGAAATCCTCGTGAAGCTGCGTTACAATCTGTCGCATGAAAATCTTGTAGACCTCATCTGACAGGACTTCCGTAGAGAAGCAGAAGTCGAAAACTGCAGACGTAAAAAGCTCATGCACGCTTCCCTAACAATCGTAACAGGCATTGGAAACCTAGCTAGGATTTCAGCGAAATGAATGGCTACATACCGTAAACACGCTCGGAAAATTCGAGGAGGCCATCGGGCGGGCGGCGATAGAAGAATCTGCGGAAGAGGGACATGGAAGCATAACCTCGAGCTTTGCCTCCTTCGGCACGGGAGGGAGCTGAATCGTCGGGGAGAGAAGCAAATGCCACTGCGCGGAAGCTGCTGCGACGGAAGGCGATCGGCAGAAGGGGACGCAGAGAGGGCCACAATTGGCAGTGGTGGAAGGATGAATGCGGTAAGGGGATCAGCAGCGATTACAGTAGGCGCTGACACAGAAGGCCCGACCGGAGAGGGGAGAGAGGGGGGGGGCGGTGGATGGCCCGTGTGAGGGCCGCGAAGACAAACTCGTGCGACGGGACAAGCTCTCTCCCGGATTAAGTGGCATATGTACATTCAGATCGAAAGGGCGATGCCTTTTGAAATTTTGTGTGTTGTGTTTTGTATGCACAGGGACGTGCGGCAAAAGGCAGCTCGAGGGAAGAACGTGCCCACACTCACCACTCCATGGCCTCGTCTGAGTTCGGGTTCTACCACCCTCTTTTTAACTTGGTTCTACGGTTTTATCCGTTCTAGCCAATGTTTCCTACCATTCGAATTTTGAACTTTCCCTTGCTCGTCTGCACTTTACCTTTCTTCTTGCTCCCATGCGGCTCACATATGCTCGGAACTTGTGACCAAAAGGTGTTCGTTCTCACGTAGAATCCAAAATCTTTACACACAATCTCTCTTTCACACGTCGTTTGAAAAATTTAGCCATACTCGATGTGGTGTAGGGGATTCTATCTTCACCTCCAACGGAGATGGACCAAAAATTCAAGTTTCATCAAGGAATGGGGTCTATCTTTGTGTGTCTATGGTCTATATGATGATGCTTGTACTATATAAGATGGGGTCTCTTCCCCCTTTTTCACGGTATTGGGTGTGTGAGTGCTTTCCTATATTTCTTGTTGTTTTGAAAATGAAAAAGAAAATGATGAATCATGTGCTATTTCTTCACATACCATTGTTATCTTTTCTTTGAGGGATTGCCACGTGTGGCTTATCATTTACCGACCCATCAATATGTTTGACTTTTGTGAAAAAAGAGGCATAGGACTTCACACAAGGTTGTAAGGCTTTGCTAGCATGTGTGTTTAATAGAATACTACATCAAATGGATTATTTAAGTAGAGAAAGGAGTGAAACAATTAAATTTTCCACCTATTCTTGTGCACATGCTTGATATTGGATGAGCACCACATTGGATTCAAGTGCATCCAATACAAATTTTTTATACTTAAAAGCATGTCCACTCATATATTGGGGTGAGGACTGCATGTATTGGGCTGAAGATTGATCAATATATTGTTGGTGATTTTCTTGTTTGAACTATTCCTCTCTAGAGCCACTTGGTCAAGAGGAGCGTGTTTTTTGCAAGTATCCTCAAGGTTGACTTTATAAATTTTTTTATACATGTATGTAAGAATTTCATTTTTGTTGACATTATCTAAGACTGCATGAAGGAAAACTTATTATTTTAGCTAAACCGTACATTGTGTAATTTCCATATTATCCCTAAACTATGTAAGGGGATGAGGATTTCAACTCCCCTCATTGAGTGACCGGAAGGATCAATTGTAAATAAGTATGGAGAAAAAACATATAAAATGCCAAAAACAAACTTGAATTGGGACTTTTTGAAAGGTAATCGATAACTATATGACTAGGTAGAGAGGAGACAAGATCTTGAAACCTTTTGGGGCAATGTGGGAACATTATCCCTCAATCTTGTTGCATCGTATATGAAAGAAGTACAAAAGCTACAAAGATGAAGCATAAGTCTCACTAATTATTTGTCGTTGTTGTAGTTGTTAGCCTTGTAAGGTAAACAACTCTAATCACCATCACAGTAGAGTTGTGATTGTGTGTCCAGTCTTGATATCCTACTTTTGAACATGTGCTTGCTATGGTGAACATGCAGATTGCAAAAACATGGTGATAACTAATTACAAAAGAACATGGTTAAACATGGTCCTAGAGCTCATGGTCCTTATTATGTAAGTGAGCTTCTACCAGGGAACACTGGATTTGTACGGGTACTAAATGCCTAATTAGTATAGGTCCATTAGCTCCATTTGCCATAGTCAAGTGAGCATTAAAAGCAATTACTTCATTGTTGGTGTGTGAATCCCCTCTTAGAAGTTTTGATATATTTGTTGGAGTTTGAGGTATGCGCAAGCGCACAAATAGCACAAGGAAGAAGAAAAAGCTTGGAGCACAACATAACACTGAATAAGTTATCGAGTGAATGTACAAAGATAAGTGACTTGTTAGGGTTATAGGCATATATACTATTAGATATCCTCAATATTCCATCCTTAAGTCACCACAAATGATCCATGGTGCTCTAGTTTGTAAGGCCCCCATTATGAGGAGAAGCCATTGTGAGAGCACAGACATTTGTGGAACCCTAACTTTTTAAGTTAGATGAGGTCTATGTGTGACCGTTCATGGTAATAGATGGTCCTTGTGAGCCTAACCATTAGATTAAGTAGGGCATAAACTTTTGGGCCATCAGGTTTCCATTCAAGGTGAGAATAAAGGCCTTGTGGCATCGCATAGTTTCCCCATAGAACCTTAATGGGGGGAGTGTAGAGGGGGGCTTTCCCCCTTCTAATGGATCCAGGGGGTCTATCCCCCAACCCATAGGACTGAGATGATAGGACTTTTGATCATGGAGATATTTTCATATTGTATATTTTGTCAGCTATTTGTATCTCTTGCATATGGTTGTCTATATGGACTCCCCTTGTAAACACTATATAAGCATGGCCCAAGTTGAGATTTGCATAGTAAGCCCTTCATCAACAGTCTATCTAGATCACCATCTAAGCTCCACATTGGGAGTGCACGGGTGGACAACACCATCGTTGTAACTTCATTATGCTTGGAAATATGAGCATTTGAGTTCTCTATGTCTTAATCTACATATATCTTCGTTTGCATTTTTTCTCTCAATTCTATCTACTAGTCTATTCCGTTGTGTTGTTTTCTTACATGGTATCAAAGCTAAGGAGGCTTTGACTAGTGCAAAAACAAAAATGTAGAGGTTGTAGAGGTTTTAATGACAAAATAAAGAAGATTTCAACTCGTGCATCATCATATATAATTTTGAATAAAGGTGGTTCATCAACAAGAGTGATTCATCAACAAGAGTAGGTGGAGCACAGGCAGGAGCAGCGATGAAGTCGGTCATCCAAACACTGTGGATATGACCACCAAGCTTCACCGAAGGTAAACTTGATGGCATGGACTACACACTGTGGAAGCACAAAATCACTTCTATCCTTGATTATATTAGCTTCTAGAGACTATTCTTGGGACTAATCATGAGCTGAAAGAAACACTTGGTCCAAATAATCTTGATCGAATGATTCCTCCCGATGCTTATCTTGTACATGCTTGGAAATGTAGAAATGAAGATGCACCCTGTGCTCTAGTTACAAGTACTACTAATAGTGTTTGGACTACCAAGGTGTGTGAAGTATGGAACATATTGAGTAATCAATATGAAACTCGTAATGAGACATAGTGGAGAATTTGCTAGCAGTAGAAAGGTTTGTTGATGGGGAGATTGCAGAGGTTTTTATCACTCACATAAAGAATCTATAAGATCGAATGGTGGGAGAAGGCAAACAAAAGTCAAGTGAGGAGCTAGCTCGACATTATCTTCGATTTTGTCCACCTAATTTTGATGGTTTGGTAACTGCTCTTAATACTCAAATCAGAACTCAACCAATAACTTTTGAAGAATTCAGTGCCTTACTCATGGAGGAGGAGTTGTGGCTCAAGGCAAGGAGTTTT
Source organism: Ceratopteris richardii (assembly GCA_020310875.1). Classification (NCBI taxonomy): domain Eukaryota; kingdom Viridiplantae; phylum Streptophyta; class Polypodiopsida; order Polypodiales; family Pteridaceae; genus Ceratopteris; species Ceratopteris richardii. The sequence continues at coordinate 212,934,733 of CM035409.1, forward strand.
GGCAGCAAAGAAGATGCTACATTCATAGAAAATGCCAAGGGAGGCAAAACAAACTCTTCAAAAGATGGAGACAAAAAGAAGAATGACAAAAAGAAGTTCAAGGGAGAATGTTTGCACTACAAGAAGAAAGGACACAGAATCCGAGATTGTCACATCAAGAAGGCAGATTCTGCATAAATTCAGTTCACCATTCTATCCTCGTGCCAATGGATTGGCGGAAAGCACTAATAAAACATGCCTCTTCAAAAGGTGGCAAGGGCAAGGATTCTTCCAACACTACAGAAACACAGTTGTTTCCATAGAGGAGGTATGCTCCTCGACTGAAGATTCAAAAACAGATTACTCATGGGTGTTGGACAGTGGTGTTGGAGTTTGAGGTCTGCGGACGCATGCGAATAGCACAAGGAAGAAGAAGAAGAATCTCATAGCACAATACACAATATTGAAATGTACTAACACTAGAATGTACAAAGATAAGTAACTCATTAGGGCAATATGCATATATACAAGCCGATGGAAAAAAGCGCCCCGATAGTCCTACTATGTTCACACACATCACTACCTAAATATGTCAACAAATCCCCCTCTGGGAATGATGCGGTGAACAAGGAGATGGCACTCATGTATAAGGAAGTGCCAAGCTATGTGGAATCAAGTCACAAAAGGAAGTAAGCCCAAATCTTTGTGGAAAGCTTCAAACTCCTCTCTAGGCAGAGCCTTCGTGAAAAGGTCTGCAATGTTCTCCTGCGTGGGCACATATGCCAAGCTGATCTCTCTAGTAGACCTCTCCCTGACATAATGATAATGCACCTCAATGTGCTTAGTGCGAGCATGGAACACAGGGTCCTTTGCAACTGCCAATGCACTTTGATTGTCAGTGAAGATGGCGGTGGCAGAAGACTGACCAACACCCAAATTATCCATAAGGCATATGAGCCACACACACACACAACATTCACTATGAAGGCTTCCCGATACTCAACCTCACAACTAGAAGTGGCCACAATAGCTGCTTCTTGCTCAACCAGGATATACATGACCTACCACCAAGCATGAAGCAAAAGCAACATGTGTGTCATAGCACCTAGCCCAGTTAGAGTCAGAAAAAGCATGCAAATCTGGCGGTAGTGAACCCCCCTTGGGATAAAATAATCCAAGTAGTTGGGTACCACTCAAGTAGCGAAAGATGCACTTAACTATCTGCCAATGCTTGACACCTTGGCAATGCATAAACTTGCTCATCTGTGAGACAGCAAACTGAATATCTGGCTGAGTAATGCATAAGTAAATCAAGTATGCAACAGCTTGCTGATAGAGAACAACATCAAATGCATCGCCAGCGTCATGAAGACTCGATCATAAAATTGTCTCCATAAGAGTGGCAATAGGTTTACACTCTTCAAGGCCAAAATGCTACAATAATGTGTCAATATATTTGGTTGGACATAAAACTATTTCGCCATCAACTTGCATAAATTGAATGCCTAAATAGTGCTGCAAATGCCCCAAATCTGACATCTCAAATGAGACATGGAAATAAGCCTTAAAATCAGCAATATGCTTCTCATGAGGACGAGTAAGCAGCATGTCATCAACATACACAACAATGATCAGAAGCACATCATTTGCACGCTCAACATATAAGGTGCTTTCAATTGGATTGTTCTCAAAACCATGTGCAATCAGATAGGCATGTATCTTTTCATACCAAGCACATGGTGCTTGGTTTAAACCATATAATGCCTTCTTTAATCTACATAACTGGTTTTCATGCACTTTTTGCACAAAGCCACGAGGCTGAAAAACATACACTTCTTCATGCAAATCACCATTCAGAAATGCAGTTTTAATGTTCAACTAATGTGCATTCCAACCATGATGAGGTCCAAGTGCACAAATGCTACAAGCAGTAGTCATTTGGCAAGTAGGAGCAAATGTCTCATCAAAATCAATTCCTCTTTCCTGAGCATGACCCTTTGCAACAAGCCTAGTCTTATACCTATCAACTATTCCATTAGGCTTATGCTTCAGTTTGTATACCCACTTAGTTCCACTGGCCTTCTTGCCAGGAGGCAAGTCACATAAAGACCAGGTACCATTCTTCATTGTAACATCATATTCAAATTGCATAATAGCCATCCAATTTTTTTAATTTTGCGCTTCATCAATCGAAGCAGGTTCATTCTCATTACAAAGAGTAGAGGAAGCCATAACCTAGCAATCTGATGCAAAAGAGGCACTATGAGAGCCTGAACGAGTACGATATGATAGAGATGCATCTAATTTGTTGTCAAGCAAAGTCTGCACCAGCCATTTTGGCATAGTTTTTTCCTCTCAATATCAGCTCTCTCATCAACAAGTGCATCATGTAAATCTACACCAGAAATGGAATGAATTGCATCGTCACATCAAACCTATAAAGGCTGAGAAGTTGCCTCATTAGGACCAGCACTAGACTATCCACCCGTAAAAATGTTACACTTATGTGTTCCTCGAGTAGCTTTGATGTGAACCTTTTCCCTATACATGGGCACTTTTTACTCTAGTGCTAGCTAGAGGTTTTTTCCCCATGTTACCACATACTTGATACTCTCATATGTGGTGGTACTTTGTACTTAGGGATATTATTCAGCTCTTACTTTAGTTTTTAGTTCATCGTCAATAGAGAGAGCTATTCCAGCCATCGTCTTCTCCGTGTGACTTGCTGCATTTGTGCTCCTTGTGTGTGCTTCTCGTGTGTCTCTCGCATTTCTACACGCACCCAACAGTGGTATCAGAGCAGGCTCAACTTCTTCTCAAGTTTCGGTTTTTCGTGTTGCGGTGCACACGCACTTCTAATAGTGCAAATTGACTTCGGAGCATAGAACTGTGAATTTCAGAAGCCAAGAAACATCTCCACCAGGTGCGATGGGGTTTTACCCCCATTTCAAAGCCATTCATGCAGTCAGAATCACCATCAGAGTGACGATTTGTGAGCTGAAATTTCAGCACTCATTTCAGCTTTCGTTGAAGTAAAGTTTTTGTCACTTTCTTGTTCCTTAGTGAAATGGCGGCAACAATGACTTGTTTGGCATGCTTCAAGCTGAAGATAAGCTTGATGGGACCAACTATCCGATGTGGTCTTACATGATGAAGCATGTTCTTGTTGCAAAACAACTTTGGAACATAGTGGCAGATGTAGATCGAAGACCGGCAGGTTCTTCTACTTCATAGTCTACTGTCACAGATGGAGCTTCTTCTTCGAGTATAGTGGCAGCACTTGGGGGTAACAACGAAGGCCAATTTGAAGGATTACATCTTTAGAGATGTACCACCCTTACAGTGGAATCCAATCCACAAGGAGCAAGAAGATTCAATCTCTATGCATTCTAAAAGTTCATCTAATACATCTTGGATGCATGAAGATACTAATTTGTGGATGTGCAAGGTAGCAAAGGAAGAGGAAAAATGCCTAAAAGCAAGAGAAGAAGGAACTTCTCAAGGAGATAGACCAGTTAAAGACCGAGCCTACACACCGATGATCTTTCCAAATGAGGAATTTGAGCCTCATGGCTGGGCAGAAATCTTAGCCACCATGGACATTGCTGTCAATGAAGAATAGTGGACACCTCATTGTGATAAGGAGGGTTATGATATTTCAGTATTCATGTGTCAACCCTTGCTAGAAGAATGTGACCCTAGTGACTTCATAGAAGCAGAATAGGATGATGACTATCTAGAGTCCATTGTGATGGATAGTTGCTTTATTTCAGAGGAGCACTATCTAGAAGACATAGGAGTATTTACACAAAAAGAAGAAGAACCCCTCACAAGCAACAAAGCTCTAAACTCAAAGGATGGAAGTGAGGGTGGTCAAAAGAAGAAGAAAAGAAAAGTAGTGAATCAAGAAGAGGAGGAATCATTGTTTGAAGTACTAGAGAATTTCAAAAAATATGAAGTTGAAGACCGGAAATTTTTGATACTAATGCCTAAGAGAGAGGCCATTACAGGAGACGCATATGATAACAAAGAAAAGACCAAAAAAAATGTTGTAACCATTGAAGGGAATGAAGAGCGATGTACGTACATAGGAGAAGACCTAAGCGTCGAAGAGGAAATGAAGCTTGTAGCCTTATTAAGGGAATATAGGGACATGTTTTCTTGGACCTATAAAGACATGAAGGGGGTAGATCAGAAAATATGCTCTCATACGATTCCCATGATAGCTGATGCAAAGCCCACCAAACATAAGCCCTGCACATATAATGACACTTATGCAGCCAAAATAAAAGACGAAATTGACAGATTGATTGAAGCTAGATTTATCTATGAGATTGAGCATATTGAATGGGTGTCCTCGATTGTAGTGGTGGCCAAGAAGAACGGAAAGTTACGAGTGTGTATTAACTTTAAAAAAGTTAACGCTGCTACAATCAGAGATAGCTATCTGCTTCTAATCACCGAACATTTATTGAAGCGTGTTGCAGGCAAGGAGGTTTATAGCTTCCTTGATGGGTTTTTGGGGTACAACCAAGTAGCCATTGCTCTAGAAGATCAACACAAGACTGCTTTTGCCATAGAGTGGGGAATCTTTGCATTTTGTGTAATGCCATTTGGGCTCACAAATGCACCTGCAACCTTCCAAAGGCTCATGTGTCATGTCTTCAAAGAGTTCTTGCAAAAGAGCTTAGAAGTATATGTGGATGATTTATGTGCTCATTCCCAAGAAAGAAGATACCACATCCTTGAGCTCAGATAGATCTTCAACAAGTGTAGAGAATATCGAGTTTGTCTGAACCCAAAAAAGTGTGTTCATGGTATGACAAGGTAAGATTTTAGGTCACATCATTTCTAAGAATGGAATATCAACAGATGAGGAAAAAGTAAGAACCATAGTGGAGCTGCCCAGGCCAAGGAACGTTTAAGAGGTACAAGCCTTCATGGGTCATTATGGATATTACTGTAGGTTTATCCACATGTATGCAATCATAGCTAAACCTCTTTATGCCTTGCTGAAAAATTTTGAGTGGAACGATGAATGTGAAAAATCCTTCAATGAGCTAAAAAGATGTTTGTGCATAGAACCAATACTGACCACTCCTAATTGGACTAAACCATTCCATGTCCATGTAGATGCATCCAATCATACAATAGGATGTGTGCTAGCACAACCCATAGGTGAAGGCAATCTAGATTTGCCTATAACATATGTGTTGGTGCATTTTACCCAAGCCTACATGCTTGATATGCTTGATATGCTTGATATTATGATCATTTGTAAGTCACATGTGTAGTCATGTGAACACCTCTTGTAAAAGAGTACATTTTATCTCTTGTAATTGAAAAAAGGAAAAAGGAAAAAGATGGCTTACCTCATCCATGATGTAAAAGCAAACTCGTGGCTCTAACTACCTAACTTTGGGGATCATTTTTAGGTGGAGCCATTCGAATTCGAATTCAAAACTCCCTCCAAGAATAGCTATAAAAAGAGCAAGAAGGAAGAGGCGATTAGCAAGCCTTGTACGTGACCACTTCATGTCATTTTGTAGAGATTGAAGAGCTTAATCCATAGCTCTATCATTCTACTCCCATTGTGCAAATATTCATTGCCAATGTGGTTGTAATCATATGTGAATCTATACATTTATCATCATCTACTTGTAACATAATCCTGGTAGGAGATGGTTGAACCACACCCTAAGAGAGAGGATTAGGAAGTAATCCTCAACCATGGCTTTTGGGGCAAGTGGTTAGCCCATCACATTCCTAACCAAGAGGTTGTGAGTTCAATCCCTTACATTGGTATCAGAGCCTAGGAAGTAGGCTTGGGCAAGGTGGAATGATCCAATGGCCTCTAAAAAAGGCGCTTGGGCATCCTCCATGTGAAAGGGTAGGATTTGTGGAAGGCGCGCGTCGATTTCAATGATGGACCTTACAATGATTGGGGTGTATCTCCCAATCCGTAGGTCGGATTGAGGCGTGTAATATACCGTTGGAAAGCTCTCGGAACGAACTTTCCAATGAGCTAGCTTGCAATGTGTGAATTCCTTGGGAATCCTTGGATGGAACTTGATTGAGTACATCCTGCCAGTCCCATAGCTGGTCAGGGTACATCCTGCCAGGGTACATCCAGGGTACATCCTACCAGTCCCATAGCTGGTCAGGGTACATTCCCGAGGGAGTTCAAGGGGGGAAGAATGTAACATAATCCTGGTAGGAGATGGTTGAACCACACCCTAAGAGAGAGGATTAGGAAGTAATCCTCAACCATGGCTTTTGGGGCAAGTGGTTAGCCCATCACATTCCTAACCAAGAGGTTGTGAGTTCAATCCCTTACACTACTTCTCTGTTTTGTTCTCTGCTATACTCACTCAAAGCAGTGACTTCAAAAGGTCATATCTCGAGTTCTACACATTATTTTTCAGTGTTTTAATATGCGTTGGATAGCTCTTACTGTCCTCTTTCTGCAGATAAATTTTCAAGGTCATTGAATTTACAATTTTGGAGATATCTACATTTTACTACTCACTGGTCTATCTCTGCAGAGCCCCGAGAATGGTGGGCATGTTCCAGAAATTGATGAATCTTCTTCTCAGTGCTCAGTCCATCATTTGAAGTGTTTTAACTTGGATTGGGAAGCTTGCTAAGTCTATTTTCTATTTTCAAAAGCAATTTATCTAATTTCCACCAGGTTGAGAGCACTGTTCATTTTTTCCAGCAGGTGTATGTCCAAAAATAGCAAGTTTTGGGAGCTAGTCATTTCGCAACTAGTCTGTCATGACTTAAACTTTTGGGATACATGTTCCAAAGTGCTTGGCTGATATTTTGGTGGATTTAGGAAGCTCAAAGGGTCCACTAATCAACTCTGAAGTCTCAGTTGGCTGGTGTGAATCTTGTTGTAGCAGTACCTACTCATCTTTGGATTGCATCCACCATCTCTCTTCATAGTGGTATCAGAGCATAGTCAAGCAACATGGGAGATGGATTTCCATCAACAATTGACAAATCGGATCAAAACAACTACCCGGCATGGTCTCTAAGGATGGAGGCTTACCTTCAAGGGAGGAATCTATATGGATTCATATCCGGAGATGAAGCAATGCCAACCATGAGGAACAAAGGGCAACCATCACATGAAGAAGTGGAAGGACTTTCGAATTGGTGTTCGAAGGATGCACTTGCAAGGTCCTATATTCTAAACTCAATCTCTGATTTTCTTTTACCTCATGTCAAGGGATGCAAGACATCAAGAGAGACCTGGACTGCACTTGCTTCTTTCTTCTCTTCCAACACTCGAGCAAGGAAGAACCAATTGTGGATGGAGTTCACAACAATGAAGAAAAGCCCGAAGCAAAATGTGACTGATTATGTCACAAAGATGAAGGAGATTTCCGACCAACTTGGAAGCATTGGAGAGTTAATTGAAGAGGAGCAAATCATTAGATAAATCATAAATGGAATCAAACCAGACGACAAGTGGGAGTCATTCACAACAGCCATGGATTTATACATGGATATGCATGTACCCGACCTCAACACACTCATGGGCCAACTCTTCACTCATCAAGCAAAGATTAGCAAAGGTGGTGAGTCTTAGTAAGATGGTTCCTCTTACTAATGGAATATGACTTTGAAGTTGTTGTTAGGAAAGGTAGGACCCACCTTAGGGTGGATCATCTGTCTCGCATCACTTTAGGAGAGTCACTACAAGGAGTGTCTGATGAACTATCGGATGCTTATCTATTCAATTTAGAAGTTGTTCCTAAATGGGAAAATAAGTTAGTACGAGTCCTAACCTTCAGACCCGCAAACAAGACTGTGGAGACAAATACAGAGGAACCTGTAAAATCACAATGCAACAAGCCCATGAAGGATTGCTAGGAAATCACTATTCTAAACAATGAAGATCGCAAAATCTAAAACGTTTAGGAGTGTATTGGCCTAGTATGGATAAAGAAATACATGACTGGATTAAGAATTGTCTAGTGTTCCAGGAAAAACCCCCCAGTGGAGCATGCTATCCTTTATCATGTGTCGTTAATTCCAGATTGGAGTGCTCCTTTGGTAGAATTTATGAAGTCAGGAACACTACCGAATGAGGCTAGTCTAGCAAGAAGACGAAGCATGGAGCAAGAGGCTCATGACTATGCCTTAGTTGGAGAAAACCTATACCGAAGAGGAAAAGATGGTTACCTAAGATTATGCATTCATGAATCAGACTATTTGAAAATCTAGAAACTGCACACAGCGGTGCCGCCGGTGGACACTTGGGGCCAGATCGAGTAATCAAGACCATTCTATTCTCAAGACTTTGGTGGCCCACTCTTCATCTGGATGCACACACCTATGTGAAAAAATGTGATACATGCCAACGTGCACAATATTCGATAAGGAAAGATGAAATGCCTTTGAGGCCAATGATGGGAGGACGTACATTCTCAAAGTGGGGTATCGACTTTGTAGGTCTTATTAACCCCCCAACGAAAAACTCCCATGCATATTATATTATTGTAGCCACAGACTAACTTACCAAGTGGGTGGAAGTCATAGCCACAACAAAGAATGATGCTCAAACAATGGCCAAGTTCTTATTTGAGAACATGTTCACCAGATACGGATTACCAATAGAGTTAGTAAGTGATAGAGGCACACACTTCTTGAATGAAGTCATTGAAAACCTTCTTTAAGAATTCTCGGTGATACATAAGAAGTCGGCCCCTATCATCTGTTGAGATATCAAGCTCAACATGTGATGATCGACGATGACACATATCAGTTTTTCGTTTCTCTGACATGTATAGTGGTCATGCCGATATATGTCAGGGATACTTCATTGAGCTTTATTAGATTTATCTATCGAGAGTGATGGCACATTTGTTTCTTGCCAGCTCACTCACTCACGGACATTAGTTTTTTCCTTATGTACTGGTCTTTATATATTGCATTTGTTGTATTCTTGTTTTAGGTCATTCTTGTACATTCCTTTTATGTAATAGAAGAAGAAGAAGAAGATCATTCTTCCTTGCCTCAATTTGAGTGTGTGCTTTTCTTTGATTGTGAGAGTGTGTGTGTGAGCTATCTTCCTTATCTCCTTCCTCGTAACATGGTATCAGAGCCAGCATGGCTGTAAAGAGCTCATGGAGAAGGCAACGGTGAATAGTACGCATCAAGCCATGGAGAAAATGCGATTCACAAACGACCTCTGTTTGATACAAAAATCAGCGTGAAGGTAGAAGATTGCAAAATATTTTCGAGATTTAACCCTTTAGGGTCACTTGTTTTTGTCAGATCGAAGTTTCAGAGCCATCTCGACCTCCGTTTCTAGCTTGCAAGGTGGGTCCCATAGAAAAACCAGGTCAGTTCTAGAAACTGTAACTTTCACCCTGCTCGGCAACACTCATATATTCCAGATCCAGAATTTCAAGCGATTCCGTGTACTGTTGATACATGAAAACTGTGTTTTTCTGAGCTCAAACTATCATGTCATAATGCGACAGTGTTCAAGCAGAAGTGCTGCATGTAGTGTTTTGGAGTGTTGTGAATTGCTGCAGAAATGGCAAACGAAGATGGAATGAGTCAGCTTATGAGCGATAAGCTGGACAAGAACAACTTCCATGCTTGGAGATTCAGAATGACGAATTTCTTGATGGGAAAAGGCTACTAGAAGTACATCGAAGGAGAGAACAAAAATGCTCCGCAGTTACCAGATAGGAATCGGACTGCAAAACAGTCAAATGAGTTCAACAATTTTCTAAAAAATCATGGAATTTGGCGTCAGTTTTCATGCAGGTACAGACCACAATAGAATGGTGTTATTGAACGCAAAAATAGACATATTGCAGAAATAGCAAGAGCCTTGATGGCTGAGAAGAATATGCCTCATTGTTATTGGGCAGAAGTTGTGCATATTGTTGTATACATCATGAATAGAACTTCGACTGCTGTTGTACATCAAGTTACACTTGAAGAGAAGTTTACAGGTAAAAAGCCAAACTTATCACATCTGAAAGTTTTTGGTTGTATTGCATATGTGCATGTTCTAGATGAGTTGAGGATGAAGCTTGATCCGAAAGCAGAAAAATGTGTCTTCATTGGATACTCCCTTGAGCAAAAATGGTACAAGTGTTATAACCCACTCACACGACAGGTGAAGGTGAGCAGAGATGAGGTATTTGATGAAATGTTAAGCTTTTATGCAGATGCCAAAGAAGGACTGAATCTTGAACCAAATGACAAAAAAAATGCTAAAAAATCAAGGGCAGAATCTCAAGTTTTGAGTGGATCGGATGCATCACCAAGCAATAGTTCCAACTCAAATTCATGGAGTGGAAGATTGCGTGGAAATTTCAGTCCAACAAATTCATCAAATACATCTCTTGCCAGCTCACTCACTGGCGGACATTAGTTTTTTCCTTATGTACTGGTATTTATATATTGCACTTGTTGTATTCTTGTTTTAGGTCATTCTTGTACATTCCTTTTATGTAATAGAAGAATAAGAAGAAGATCATTCTTCCTTGCCTCAATTTGAGTGTGTGCTTCTCTTTGATTGTGAGAGTGTGTGTGTGAGCTCTCTTCCTTATCTCCTTCCTCGTAATATCATCCACAGGCTAACGGACAAGCCGAGAGCACAAACAAGCTCCTATGTAATGTATTGACAAAATTGGTAAATAATAAATGCGATGATTGGGATAAACAACTTCATCATGTTGTTTGGGCTTACCGAGTTGCCTATAAAAAAATACTCAATGCCACCCCATTTCAGATGGGCTTCGAACAAAATGTTGTGCTACCATTGGACTTCCTAATCCCAACTTTAAAAGTAGCACAAGAGCATGAGTGGAATGGACACGAGTTATCCTCTAGGATCTTTGATCTAGAACGCTTAGGTGAGAAAGGGCTACGAGCGGCTGGAGGCATTTATGCTGCAAAGAAAAGGCAAAAGGCATACTTTGATGCACACATTAAGGATAAAGGACTGAAAGAGGGAGACCTAGTGTTGGTTTATACACTAAAGCAACATGCTCGTAAATTGGAAAAAAGAGGATATGGACCCATGATCATTAATAGAATTTCCATTAGCGGTGCAGTTCAATTGGCCACACTAGAAGGTGATATCCTGCCAAACTATATCAGTGGATGTCGAGTTAAGTTTTATCAAGAACCTCTTATAGAGGATATGCCAATGAGACTCAACACTACTAAGAAGCGAAAAGGATAAGAGTTAAGGGTTAGAGAAGAGGCACAGGTAGAGGCCATAGAGCGCATTAGGCAAAATAAGTTAAGGTGCTTAGGCATAGATGTCAATCCTGAGGCCCCAAGATACCACATGGCCATGTGTCAAACATCAAGTGCAATTGCTTCTCCAATAATTGACCGATGCCCCTTTGTGACCATAGCAGTAGGACAAGGGAAGAATGTAAGGATGGTGAGAGCATTAATTGACTCGGGTGCAGTAACTAGTGCAATTAGACTTTCATACTACCAAGATCTACAATTGAACATCAAGTCTGTTGAAGCCTATCTCATAGGATTGGGAGTTGTGGAAACCCCTTGTTTGGGTGAGGTAGAGCTTCCCATCTATCTTCAAGATGTTCCAATGAGAGTCAAAATGCTAGTGTGTGAAGATGAGGACCTTACGGAACCACTTGTCTTGGGTCAAGACTGGATCTATGACCATGCAGTCAACTTAAACCTTAAAAGCCACCTTCTTCAAGTTTAGGTACATGAACAATGTATTACATTAGAATTAGACATTGCATGCTCACAAATCTAGAGGCCACACAACTCTTAGTTCTTCCGAGCCTAGTCTTTGCAAAGAAATTATTGTGTGTGTCAATAACCCTACGAAGCAAAAGGCCTCAGTCATGGAAGCACAAGCCCAAAGGCCATCAAAAATCTCTTCTTTTTTGAAGACTAATGCAAGCATAAGTCGACCAACAGGGCAAGCAAAAAAGACATCGGCTATATCAAATAGACAGCCAAAATTCAAGAAGACAAAAGCTCCAAGCAGGAAGCAGATCTAGGTACAAAAAGGAGAGCAACCACCAGCTTTGCCACAACAATTTCCATCCAAGCGGGTCAATCACACCAAACGATGAATCTTGCATGCACAAAGGCCTATGCTATCCACCATGCAAAAGGTCTCAACAAAGAATCCAAGGAGAGAAAAGGGTAAGAACCAAGCACAAAGACCAAAAGAAGATAAACTCACCTCTTTGGAAAAAATAAAAAGGCAATCATCAAGGATACCAATGCCCTTACCCATCATCCATTATGGGTCACAAGTACTTGGCCTCATACTATGAAACTCATGTTTCAAAGATCAAAGGACATCCAAGGCCACACATCAGTACCTATGGAGCAATTCATAGTAGACAACTGCTCAAGATCAACGTTGACAACCTCTTTTGAGCAACTAACAATCTTTCAAAGCACACAAATATATCATCCAGCTCAAATCCAAGGAAGAAGTACATACGATGGGACCAACTCTCGCATACGCTAGTAGTGGAAAACTGAAGAACCAGACGATCGACCAAGCTACATTTGGAAGATGGACTCCTCCTATTGATACATGAAGAACACTACCTCTCAAGTACTACATGGAACAACCACTCCAACAAGGGTCTGTCGGGGACGACACACTCGAGAGGGGGGAGTGTTGACACTCAAGGTCAAGCACAAGCATGGAAGTGTATCAAGGAAGTGGACACACAAGAAGAAGGAGCATGTAGGGAGCTCCAAGAAGCACATGTCAAATTTCAAGAAGACATCCCTATAAAAATAGTTTCATCACCAAAAACCATTATAAAAACCATTTTCCATTTTTGCAACTCCATTTTGTTCAAGCCGAGGAGTCCTCAAGCTTGAGGAGTATTAGAAGTATCATCCTACCAATTTTCACAATTTTTAGACTCCGTTTGAGCCCCCAAATAAGCCCTATAACCTAATTTTTAACTAGGCCATACACTAGGCCTGGGCAGAGCCAAAACTACTCAAAAAACTATAAAAGGGGTTGGAGAGCTCATTTTAGAGTTAGCTTGTTGTAGATTTGAGTTTGGTAAGAGAACTCTTTTGTAATTGAAGTCCGTCCATTGTTCCACTCTTTGTTCTTGCCTTGTGTGTGTGTGTGTATGTGTGTGCATGCTTGTGTGCTTTCGCTCACGCACTTGTGCCATCACTTGCTCACGGTCTTTATACCGGTCCTCACGTCTCTGTGGATTGACATTTATGAGGTGAATCTCCTCATGTTGCTACTTGTCATTGTGCTAGAGTGACAATATACTTCCCGGATTGACATATTAAAGGTGTTGTTTATGCTAATCCTTTATACTATGATGATTGGATAGGACAACTCCAAAGTATAACAAACACTTTTTGTGCAAATTGATTGCTTCATTTGCTCATTCCAAGTAAATGTGCTTGTCTTTTGGGAAAAGATTGCTTCATTTACTAAAAGGAAAGTGAATGTGCTTGTCTTTGTGCAAATTGATTGCTTCATTTGCCAAGTGGGAGTGAGTGAGAGAGAGAGTTGAAGCTACAAAAGCACGATTTTCTGCATCCTACCACCAAGTTGGATTGTGGAAACCCAAGTGTCAAGGTAAGAGTCACTAGAATACTTTTTGCAAATTGAAACTAAAAAAAATCTATAAGAAAAAATTGAAAATCGTGATTTTAAGAAATTTTGATTTTTAAGTAGGTTTTGTGATAAGTTTTAGGAAACTGTTTTAATGCATATTATTTTTTTGATTAGGCACTCTTGTAGTAATTGAAAAATCAAGAAAGAATCAAAGAAAATTTTTTAGTTAAACTTGCACAGAATCGCGATTCTGTGAAAAGAAAAACACGATTTTTAGTAAACGATTTTATGAGAAAATCATGTTTTACACGATTGTGACTAAAAATCGCGATTTTGAGCTTTCAAAATATCACGATTTTGAGCTTAAAATCTTCAATACTCATATATTTTGATAGTGATGTGTGTGAACACTCTAGGACCCCCGGGGCACTTTTTTCCCTCTTTAGGAGGTTTTTTCCCCCAACTTGTATATACGCCTATTGCCCTAACGGGCTACTTATCTTTGTACATTCTAGTGGTAATACATTCAGTATTGTGTGTTGTGCTCCAAGCTTCTTCTTCTTCCTTGTGTTGTTTGCGTGCTTTTGCAGATGTCTAACTCCAATAATTGGTATCAGAGCAGGTCGCCGCTTCATCTAGGGTGCTGTCTACACCTCTTCGATTGTAGTTTCAGAATCGCACAAAATTTGGTAAGCATACTCAGGTGTTTCAGAGATCAAAATAGCTTTGCTGTCTGGTGCCGAAATCGTGATCTGAGCTCGTTTAGGCCTCCGAACGCACTATTGCAATGCTTATGTAGGCTATTTCATCTTTTTGTGCCAAAGATATATACCAGTTTCAGTTTGCCAATATAAGCGTCTCGAAGTCTACTACAGGTCTAGAAGAACTTGTTTGGGTAGTTCTATTCAACTTTTTCAGATACAATCATTTTTTTGCATCAAGGTATTTTAGTCAGTGGCCATGGCTAAAAGCAGTGATGTATTTTGTATGTTGGTTGTTGAGGATAAGTTGGATGGTACAAATTACCCATTGTGGGCTTATATGATGCATCATGTAGTGGTCACAAAAGGACTGTGGAATATTGTCCAGGGTGTTGAAAGATGTCCTATTACACCTGCGATTACAGGTACTGCGAATACAAGTGCTGGAGTTGATGGAGATGGTGTCGAAGATGATGATATTCTACAGATTCTTGTTTGTGCTACTGTTTTTGTTGCACCTACTGCAGAGCAAATTTGTTGGGATGGCAGAGAGGCTCAGACACATGCATTGATAGCTTTGTCTGTCAAACGTGCCATTATTCCTCACATTCACTCTTGCAAACTAGCTAAGAATGCTTGGGATACACTTACCACATTGTACCAGGCTAGGAATGAGGCTCGTGTTGCTTAACTCTGAAAACAGTTGGAGAATGAGCACATGAATTAAGGTGATTCTATGGACAGTTTTCTCAAAAAGATCAAGGATTTGAAAGAACAATTGATTTCTGCAAACCGTATCAGTTTCTGCTCACTTGTGCAAACCGTTCGAATGGTCTTCCTGACTCATATGAGAGTTTTGCTTCTACTCTTCATTTGATGATGAAAGGCAATCCAAATGCCTTGTCATTTGAGGAGTTAGTCTCTGTTCTATTGCAAGAAGATAAGTCTAGGCAGAATAGTTCCATCATGCATGTTGCAGATCAAGCTTTCCTGGCTAGTCAGAAGGGCAAAGGTAAATGGAGCTCTTCTAATAGTAAGCAGAAATTTGCAAATGCTGCACATTCGAAGAAGGAAGACAAAGATGGGACGAAATCAAAAAAGCAAAAATTGTTTTGCAAATACTGTTAAGCAAATGATTATGTCATTAAGAGTTGTCCAAAAGACTGCTAATGAGGCAAAGAAGAAAGAGGCCAGAATGGTTGTTTCAGAGGCCTCTACACCCAAACCAGAGTTTGCTAATCTTGTGCAGGATGAAGAATGGGTGTTTACTAATGTTTGCAATTTTGACCCATCTTCTCATGAGCAGTGCATGTCTGTAGTAGACTCAGATGTTTGGTACTTTGATAGTGGGGTGACCAAACATATTACCTCGCAACATAGTTTCTTCTCTTCACTCGAGCCTGCCCTTACAGGGAATACTGTTACTTGCGCCAATAACTCCTCCTATCTTGTTATGGGAGTTGGTAAGATCATTTTGACTACTGCTTATGGTAGTTCTTTCAATTTGTTAGATGCTTTGTTTGTGCCAAGGATCAAGAAAAATCTGTTATCAGTTTCTGCATTAGCCAAGATTGGCTTGGTTGTGAAATTTGTTGATGACAGATGTACAGTTCATGATTTGTCAAATGGCGATGTCATTATTGCTTTTGACATTTTATGTTGTGGGCTGTATAAGCTCATAGACTATGAAAGATTTGTAAATGATTTGGCATGTGCAGTACATGATTATCAGGCTATGTGTGATGCAAAGCTTTGGCATGCTCGCTTTGGTCATCTGAATTTTTCTAGTTTGCTAAGCCTGCAGAAATCTCAAATGGTGTCCTCTTTGGCCAAACTTGAGGCACCCGAAAAACATGTTTGTGAAGGCTGTATTTTGGGAAAAATGTAGTGTTCATCCTTTACAAAAGATGGGTCAGTTTGGACTACTAAAAAATTGTAGCTTGTACATAGTGATGTATGTGGTCCTATGTAGACACCTTCTTTTGGGAACTATCTTTACTTCGTGACTTTCATCGCTGATTTTTCCAGGCATGTATGGGTATATCCATTGAAGGCAAAGTCTGAAGTGTTTATGTGCTTCAAACAGTTTCTAGTTTTGGCTGAAAATATGTCAACATGTAAAATGGGCACCCTCCGTTCTGATCGAGGGGGGGAATATATGTCTTTTGACTTTAATGCATTTCTGGCTGAACGTGGGATAAAACATCAATGTACAATGCTATATACACCTCAACAGAATGGGGTTGCTAAACGGAAGAACAGGTCACTCATGCAGATGGCGAGGTGTATGGTCAAGAGTCAGGCTTTACCACATAGTTTTTGGCTTGAGGTTGTCATGTGTGCAATCACTCCATATGAGGCTTGGCATGGTTGCAAGCCATCTATTGCTCATCTGCGTGTTTTTGGTTGTTTGGCATATGCATTAGTAACTGAACAACATCGCAGAAAATTGGATGATAAAGCAGTAAAATGTATTTTTGTTGGTTAGAGTTCTAAAAGCAAAGGCTATCATGTGTATCATACATAGATTAAATGCATTATGGTTAGCCGTGATGTTGTTTTTGTGGAAGATGGTATTCAACCCTTACTTTCATGTACTAAGGAGACACCTATTAGCCCAAAGACATGTATGATACTTTGCTGCCTCTTTTTACAGGTGCACAATCTAGTGCTAGTCATAATGAGGCAACTTCTCAACCTTTGCAGGTTTCATGTGATGATGCAATTTATTCCATTTCTGATGTAGATTTACATGATGCACTTGTTGATGGGAGAGCTGATATTGAGCAGGCAAAAACTATGCCAAAATGGCCGGTGCAGACTTTGCGTGATAGCAAATTAGATGCACCTCTCTCATATTGTACTCGATCAGGCTCTCATAGTACCTCTTTTGCATCAGATTGCTATGTTATGGCTACATCTAGTCTTTGTGATGAGAATGAGCCTGTTTCATTTGAAGAAGCACAAAATTCAAAAATTGGATGGTTGCTATGCAATATGAATATGATGCTATAATGAAGAATGGTACTTGGTCTTTATGTGACTTGCCTCTTGGCAAGAAGGCCGTTGGCACAAAGTGGGTATACAAGCTGAAGCATAAACTTGATGGAACAGTTGACAAGTGTAAGGCTAGGCTTGTTGCAAAGGGTTATGCGTAGGAAAGAGGCATTGATTTTGATGAAACCTTTGCTCCTACTTGCCGAATGACTACTATTCGTAGCATCTGTGCACTTGAAGCTCATCATGGTTGGAATGTACATCAGTTGGACATTAAAACCACATTTTTGAATGGTGACTTGCATGAAGAATTGTATGTTTTTCAGCCTCGTGGCTTTGTGCAAAAAGGGCATGAAAACTAGGTGTGTAGGTTAAAGAAGGCATTATATGGTTTGAAGCAAGCACCATGTGCTTGGTATGAAAAGATACATGCCTATTCAAAACCAATCAAAAGATTACTTACTATAGGTGTGGAGTAGAACATTTTGTAAGATATTGCACTCAACCACCAACACTAAGAGTGGAAGGAGCTTTTTGTAAAGATTGTGGTAGAGAACAAAATGCAACAACTCATATACCTTTGAAATCTTTGGAGATAATGGAGCAAGGAGAGCCTGGTGAGAATGAGATGATATCTGTACATACAATAACTAGATCTCAGGCTAAGGAGCAAGGAATACTATTGAAACCACACTCATCAGAGATAAAGAAAAATACATCTTGGAGAGAAAAAAGAGCCAGACAAGGAGCTAAATGGGAAAATAAAGTGAAATAAGTGGAAACTCTAGAAAAATCTAATTAAAAAAAATCTGAAAACACAAACACTACATAGAGTCAAACCAAGAACAAAAAAGAAAATCAATTGAAGTGTCTAGACACATTGTTGAGAGCATATCAAGGAAGAATTGAGGAAGGACCTTTAGACTATGAAAGAGCTTATACAATGCCTGATTTGGAGCAGGAAAGAATGGAACTACGTAAACAAATAATCACTAAAACTCAACAAAACCTTGAACAGGAAGGAGACCATGAGGATGGGAGAAGTACGAAAAGCTCGCAACAACAAAATTATAATTAAGAAATTAATGATCCATTACAAGAAGAAGGAGCTAATACAACACAACCCATCACTGTACAATTCAAACTAACAAAACAATGTAAAATTCAATATCAAACAACACTAAGTGAATTGGTGAAACAAAACCCTCATCTACAACATCTTATTTTAGAACCTGCAAAAAGTTTACACTGGAACCAAGGAACAGAACAAGGAGCTAAGGAAATTATGCATGTACCCATTGATAAGATAGGAGGATACTGTGAAGGGGAGGAAGGGAACACCATACTCAATGTACAATTTGGTGACAAATAGACTAATGCAATTTTGGACAGTGGATCAGGAGTTGCAATTATGACAAAGAGAACTTGGGAAATCTGGGGAGCAAACACATCAACCAACCAAAATGAAATTACAATTGGCGGATGGTCATATTGAGGCATCTTTAGGGATTTGGGAGAAGGTAATAATAGAGATATGTGGAATAGAAATAGAACATACATTCCCTGTAGTAGAATTTCCACAATTCATCCTATGAGATTATCCTAGGTAGGCCTTTTAAGAGACAAATGCAAATAATACAAGATTGGGTAAAGGATTGCCTATATCTCCAGAATCAAGGGAAAATCACCAAAGTAAACCTAAAAAATGGACAATTTTGTGATATATCCCCTCAAGAGTGGTTCAAGATACATCAAAGTCGATACACAAGTGAGGAGTCAGAAGGAGAAAGTGAAAGTGATGTTGAACCCCCATTATGGAAGTGTAATGCAATAAACAAAAAAATCTATAAAAGAATTCTCATTAAAAAAGATGATTGTAAAGAGGAGAGATGAATTGAAGATGAAACATATGTACCCCAAAAGTTTGATGATGAAGAGTTTGAACCATATGGGTGGAGTCAAATTCTTTCTACACTAGATATAGACAATGATGAACATGTAGGGATAAACTTCTAGAATGAGGAAGGATATGACCTTTTTCATATAAAAGTCAATATGATTAATGTAGCACAACAAAATAATTTCCAAGATGACCAAACACTTTTGATCCACAACAAAATACTTATTTAGAAGAAGTTCATGCATATGATGTAATCAAAGATAGAATCTTAAGAAAATATACAAAATGTGTACGTAAGGAGAGGAGTGAAAATCAAGATTCTGAAAAAAGCAAAACAAGGCAAAACAAGAGGAATCTAGATTAGAGGAGAAAAAAATTGATGTACCCTCAAACTTCAAGCAATGTGAGGTGGAAGAGAGACTACTTTTGAAACCTAGAAGGAAAAAGAGGAAAAGGGAGTCCTATGACAATGAGGAACATACCAAAAAGGTACTAATCACTAAGGAAGAAGGAGAAAAACACATTGTCATAGCAGATGATATGGAAGAACATGAGGAGTAAGATTTGATAAAATTAGCTAAAGAATAAATGGATGTGTTTGCTTACAGTTATAAAGATTTGAAGGGCACAGATCCCAAGATTTGTGAACATAAGATACCCATTGCTCCAAATGCAAAACCTAGTAAGCAAATACATTACACCTTCAATGATAAATACTCCGCAAAATAAAAGAGGAAATTGACAAGTTATTGGCTGCCAATTTCATTTATGAAATTGAGTATAGTAAGTGGATTTCTCCTATAGTTGTAGTTCCAAAGAAAAATGGAAAACTTAGGGTTTGTATTAACTTGAAGAAAGTTAATTTCGCAACTATAAGGGATAGCTATCCATCACCAATAACAGATCACTTACTGGAAAGAGTAGCTGGCAAAGAGGTCTATAGTTTCTTGGATGGATTTTTAGGATATAACCAAGTCCCTATTGCAATAGAAGATCAACATAAGACAACTTTTGCAATAGAATGGGGTATTTAGGCATTTATGGTTATGCCATTTGGTTTAACCAATGGACCAGCTACATTCCAAAGATTAATGTTTCATGTGTTCAAAAATTTTTTGAGAAGCATGATGGAAATCTATGTAGATGACCTTTGTACTTTCTCAAACAAAAGAGAAAATCATCTACAAGACATGAAGAATATATTCAAAAAATGCAGAATCTATAGAGTTTGTCTTAACCCTGAGAAATATGTGTTCTTTGTCAGACAAGGAAGAATGTTGAGACACATAGTTTCCAAGAATGGGATCTCTACTGATGAAGGAAAAATCAAAGCAATAATGGATTTGCCCAAGCTAACCAAGGTGAAAGAGCTTCAAAACTTTATGGGTCATTGTGGTTATTACATGAAATTTGTACATAAGTTTGCAGACATTGCTAAACCTTTATATACTTTAATAACCAAATTTGAATGGACCCAAGAATGTGATGAAGCCTTTGAAACTTTAAAAACTTGTTTGGTGACAACACCTATTCTGAAAATAACACAATGGGATAAAATCTTTCATGTTCATGTGGATGCTTCCAATTTTGCTCTAGGATGTGTTTTGGCACAACCTATTGAAGGAAGTAAATTAGATTTCCCTATTGCTTATGCTAGGAGGCAATTGACTCAAAAAGAAAAGAACTATACCGCTATTGAAAGAGAAGGATTATGAATGGTGTTTGCAGTAAAAGAATATAGACATTATTTGCTAGCCAATAAATTTAAGTTCTTTGTGGATCACCAAGCATTATTATATTTGGTAAACAAACCTTGTCATACTAGAAGAATTGTGATATGGTTCTTACTCTTAATGGAATTTGAATTTGAAGTAGTGATTAGAAGGGAAAACACATTTAAGAGCATATCATTTGTCTAGAATTCAAACAAAAGAACAAACTCTTCCAATTAATGATGACTTGCCAGATGCTTATCTATTCAAATTAGAAAGTGCTCCTAGTTGGGCAATGCCTTTGGTGCCACTTCTTACAGTTGGACCATGTAAAAATATGGTAATAAAATACATATGTTATTACAAAGTAGAAACTTTGTATTATTGGCTGGACATTTATACCATGTAAATCATAGTTGTGTGTTGGGATATTGTACCCTAGAGGAAGAACAAAGGAATTATTTACCGAAAGCACATTATTGGAATCCATGTGTTCATGTTTCCAAGATTGTAACTCTAAATAATTTATCTAGAATGGGAGTACACTAGCCAACCAAAGGATAGGATGTTGAGAGATATATTATACAATGCCAAAAATGTCAAAGCAAAAACATTACTAAATTAGCCACTTTGTATTGGTTCCAGGAAAATCCTAAGTGGAGTGAACATATAGTTGAAAAACTTAAACAACTACAAGAGGAAAAGAATCATGAGCAGAGTGCAGACTCTAGAAATATGAAGGAGCTAAGCCAAGAATATCAATTAATAGGGGAACAACTGTATAAGAAAGGAATTGATGGATATTTAAGGATTTGTATTCTTGAAGAGAAGTATTTGGAAATTTTGGAGATGGCACACTCAGGATTAGCAAGAGGTCATTTTTCAAGTGAAAGAGCTGCTAAACTGATACTTTATTCAGGTTTTTGGTGGCCAACTCTCTTTTTAGATGCAAAAGCCTTTGTCAAAAGATGTGATATATGTCAAAGAACAAGGCAACCTGGAAAGAAGGATGATATGCCTTTAATACCTTTGATTTATGCAAGAGCCTTTAGCAAATGGGGATTAGAATTTATTGGACCAATACATCCACAAGCTAGAAGTTCTCATGCAGAATATATCATTGTCACCACTGACTATCTCACCAAATGGGCTGATGCTAAGGCTACAAGAAGAAATGATGCTCAGACATTTGCTAAGTTTCTTTATGAAAACATAATCACCAGATTTGGATTACCAATTGACTTGGTAAGTGATAGGGGTTCTCATTTCCTTAATTAGGTTATTAAAAATTTCACTGATTGTTTTATGATTATTCATAGAAAATCAGCACCTTATCATCATCAAGCCAATGGTTTAGCAAAAAGCACAAATAAAATTTTGTGCAATGTACTGACAAAATTAGTAAATCCAAAAAGATCAAATTGGGATCTTCAACTTCATCATGTCCTATGGGCCTATAGGGTAGCATATAAGACTGCAATAGGAACCACTCCATTTAATTTGGTGTATGGTTAGAATGCAGTACTACCACTAGAATTTCTAATACCAACCCTGAAGGTAGCAAATCAATTAGAATGGACAGGACATGAATTATCAAATAGAGTGCTGGAATTGGAAAAATTAGGAGCTTCAAGGTTACAAGCAGTTATGAGTATATATGCAGATAAGAAAAGGCAAAAAGCATATCATGATGTTCACATCAAATATAAGGACTTGCAAGAAGGAGATTTAGTGTTAGCATATACACTTAAAGAAAACAATAGAAAACTACAAAAAAAGAGGACATGGTCCTTATATTATCCATCAGATTAGTCATAATGGAGCAATACAGTTGGCAAATTTAGATGGAGAAATCATGCCAAATTTCATAACTGACTGCAGGATCTAGAGGTATAACCAACCTTTGACTATGAAAAACTGGAGAAGATTACAACAAGCTCAACATAGAAAATAGGAAGAGAACAAGATGAGGTGGGAAGCTCAACTAGAAGCCAAAGAGAATACGAAAATCCAAGAATATAAGAGAAGTATTGAAATATGAGAAGCAGCCAAGAAAAACAAGAGAACATTTGCCAATTGTATATTTGACTTTTAAAGGAGAAAGAGTTAGGGTACTATTAGATTCAGGATCTCAGGTGAATCTAATAAGTACTGAATTAGAGACGAATTTCCATGCAAAAAGAAAACAAAGTAAAACCCTAATAAAAACATTAGATGGGCAAATAGTTCAAACTCTTTCTACACAAAGCATTATATTGCAAATTGAACAAGAACAAGTGGAAGTAGAATCTGAGGAATGGCTAGATGAAATGATGTCTGAACAATTGACTTTAGGGCAAACTTGGATGAAAGAAAACAGGGTATCAATTGATATTGAAAAAATGGTACTTCATTTGCATTTGACTAATAAAAGAATAATTTTTTTTTGCTAGTCATGATGTGTAGCAACTCAATGAAGAAACCTATAGAATGGAAATGGAGAAGTTTACTTTCTCTATAGAAGAAGAGTTTTCATTAAAAAGGATATAATCAACAGAGAAGATAGCAATGATCCAATGAGGAAACAAAAGTTAGCAGAATATAGTAACAAAAAGCAATCTCCAACAGAAGAATTTATGTATCTTGCATCACAAGCAGAATCAGAAGGAGAGAATGACTTTACAATTCAAAGAACAATTGGTATGGAGACCAAAACTTTTGCAGATCAATCAAAGTCATAAAAGACAGTGGGTATGGAGACCTAAAGAGAAACAGACTCATTTTGCCCAGAATCAACATGCAAATTGGAAAATTAGGAATACTAGCAATAAGTTCAAAGCAAAGTCAAATATGAAAACATGTTGGGTTAAAAAATTGAAGCAGGTGGTAGACATACAAAAGGACAAAATAATTTCCAAGAAACTAGAAGAATTGGAAGCACACAAGAGTGGAACTAGAAAAACCTCAACAATAACTAACTACTTAAGTGCAATGTTTAAGACCCCATCTTTTCACCATAAAGAGGAATGCATCTCTAAAGTAGGCATGGATAGGGCTGCATTACAAAGCCATGCATACACTAGGCACAAAAGAGATCACCTAGGTACATATCTAAAACTCTTTTTCATGGAAAAATAGTAGTAGGGGAAGAGAATACCCTCGTACCTCATATATGGTCATATGACCAATACTGGAAAAAAAATATTGAACAAAAAAGAGAGAGAATGAAAAATGAAAACATATATAAAATACTCAAATATATGAAAAAAATATATGGAAAAAAAGGGGGGGAAAAGAGAGAAAAAACTAAAAGTATGAATTTGATATTATCACTCTTTTTGAATTCTTTGCTTAAAAAGTTCCAATAAAATTCTAAAAAAGCCCAAAAGCAAGATCTAGGGTTAGATAGTGTAGAATATTGGTTGGGTTTAATTTATTTTTTCTTCCTTTTGTATACATAACATATGAACAATTGTTTTTTTTCTTTTCTTTCTTTTTTCTTTATGATAATATGTCTGACTTTATTTTCCATTTTTTTCCAAAGGCACCTAGAAGAAAAAAATCTTGCTTCACTATAATGATCACTTATTTGAGTCTTGAAGAATCTTGAAATCCTATTTTTCTTACATAAATCTTTTTCTTTTGATCAAGAGACTCATGATGTTGGAGTGGGTGTGTGTTTTTTTTCTTTTTTTTTTCACATTTACAGGATGTTGAATACTAAAGAGCTACCTATTGCCAAGCTGGAAGTAAATTTAATGTCCTTATCTAGAGGACATTGGTTCCTTGACAGTGAAGCTATAGAGGAGGTTCATGAGCTAGAGTCAGATGCTGATGAAGAATTATCTGAAAGTGCTAAGATAGCAAAAGCACTCAAATGAGCCTTGGGAGTTATGAGTCAGCATATATTCACAGTTAAAAAGGGGCATTATAAATACACCATGCTCTGCCAAGAATTCTATAATTTCTAGAGGGCAACTACCTACAAAAAATGGAAGGCAGTAGGATTACACAGGATGCTGGATAAACCGATCTTCTTTATTGACTTTGAAAGAGTAGCACAAGTGATGTCAAGTTTACAGGAATTAGGAAGAGGCAATGAGGCCTATTTCAAGTGCAAAGTAAATAATAAGGATGGTGAGGAAGTGTAGATATCCATTAAGCCAGAACATGTCAGGAATGCTTTGAAATTCTATACTATGGGAACCAAGTTAGATGTCAGTTTTGTGAAGAAAAATGTAGCTTCATATGCAGGTTACTCTAAATTCACTGACTTCAAAGGGAAAGAAAATGTAGAAATGGCTATAAGGTTGTTCTTACAATACTTATGCTTTCCAAGAATGCCTAGGTATACCATACCTCACAAACCAGTCACCCTTATTATGTTAAACAACAAAGTTAAAACCAGACCTTTTGGTGTTATGGATGTAACTCCATGTATTCATGAGCAGCTTAAAGAAGTAGCAAAGCATTGTTCAGCAAGGAAGTTCATGAATGGAGCTCAATTCTTGACCAGAATCATCTGTCATGTACTGGGGATGAAGGAAATTTTACAATTGGCTCCAGATGCTCAGATGTTTAGAATTATGATGGCTAGCATGGGAAGTCCTTTGAAATCCATGGGGATTAAGGAAGTGGATAGAAAGAGGAAGGTGGTGGCAGCAGAAGAAGCTCAACCAAGTAAGAAGAGGAAAATGGACCCTAGGAAGCTTGAATTAAAGCAAGAAGAAGTGTACAAGGAAGAAATTCAAGCACAAAAAAAGAAAGTGCAGGCTAATAAAGAGCCACATCCACCCCAAACAGGAAAAGAGAAGCTATATGCTTACTAACACAAGGAGGGGATAAAAGGGTAGTATATGAGGCACAATATCAAAAAATGCTAGAAGATTATTGTGATAAAGCTACTGATTGGAAACAGGAGGAAATAGAACACTATGAGGATCTCCATGAACAGATGAAGGCTACAGAAGAAGAAGAAGAAGTTTTTGTGACAAAAGAAGTAGAGCTACTAGCTTATTTCAAAGAGCTTCAAGGACCACCAAAAACTAGAACAACAATAGTAGTAAGGAAGAAGGTACAAAGGAAGACATCTCAAAAGAAACCTTCAAGAAAAGACAAGGGAAAAGCTATGGAAACCTCAATACTAGAAGTAGATAACATTTCTGAAGGAATGGTTTTAAGGAAGAAGTCGGAAATGCAAGAGGGAAGAATGGAAAATGTCATATTATGGATGTACACCCTTTTGGGTGAGGTGGCGTAGATGCCATATGGCATCACTTAGTGCCATATTATGGATGTACACCCTTTTGGGTGAGGTGGCATAGATGCCACATGACATCACTTAGGCACTTGCTATTTGGTAGAAGAGAGAAGAGGAAATCTCATATAGGAGAGTCTATTATCTTATTTGAGACTTCATATTTAGATATAGCATCTCTTATGTTGAGAAGAGACTCGACAACTGGGAGGAAAACCGATTCAAATCTTTGTGTGACCTCGCGTGAGCACGGAATAGCGTACGACAGCCAAAAGGTTCTAAGATTGGTATCAAAACATCGATTTGGGTCGCGCATGCACGCTGTAGAATAGGGGATTTGAAACCTTGTCACCTCTATTCAAGGGATACATGCTATCCACGTTGTCATATGGACTACATGTGCAAGCAACAGCGCCATCCCTATTCATACAATAAATCAACGACAAGATCAAAAACAAAAAAAAATCCGTGAGAGCTCCCTATGATAGAGTTAAGAGACATGATTTGTCTAAGTAAAGATGCTCACACAAGAAGTACAAATTGCTGAATCATGGCATAATCATGGCATAATCATATGTGCATCGGCCTACCATTTCTGTTTGTACTCTTTGATAAAGATGCACATCAGATGTAAGCATGTGAGGAGGAAAAAGGTTTATTCTCTCTCTACTTCTTGAGCTGAAGAATCCATGTCACCATAGAGATCTTTGAAGAGTCAGCTATCCAAGAAGCAAAACAAGAAAGCTTCCATTGGTTTTTTTTTCACTAATGGATATGAAGGGGACATGACAATGATGAAGGCAACGAGCAAAAGGAGAAGATGAAGCTCTCCTCAATGGAAGATAAGGAACTTTATGGCATCCTACATGATTCTAGCAAGGAGGAGTTATGCCTTCAAGTTCCAGGTTTGAGTATTTTTGAATTTTTGTAAGAATTTCCATTTTTGAGAATGATAAGGAAGCATTAGGGGGCCAAGATCTTGAAGGGAAATCATATGTATAGAGAGTATGAGATATGTACTCTCACCTAGAGTCAAGGATTCCCTCAAAATTAAACAAAGTATATGCTTTAGGCACCTCCAAAGTAGCCTATTTTTATGATTTTTACATAAATTTCAAGAGCTATTTTGGATAAGTAGCCATTTTGGGCAATGGAAATAATGCAAGATTTTTCTTGCTTTGGTAGGAAAAATCATGCATAATTATAGTCTAGTGTATTGACTTCCATATAAGATTAAGAAATCCAAAAGATACCTCAGTTTGGTGGGAGTTTGAAGCTCCACAAAACCCCCTTCCATCACAGTTGAAAAAAAGTTTCAGCACCTGAATCGAAGAAATTCCCATTTTGGAAGAGGG
The DNA here is from genome assembly GCA_020310875.1 of Ceratopteris richardii. NCBI lineage: Eukaryota > Viridiplantae > Streptophyta > Polypodiopsida > Polypodiales > Pteridaceae > Ceratopteris > Ceratopteris richardii. The sequence goes on from CM035409.1 coordinate 212,962,195, forward strand.
AAAAAGAGGTGCAATAGCTATGGATGGATGGGAAAAGGTATATATATTGAGAGTATGGTATACGGACTTTATAGGGGAATCATTAGATTCATTAAAATGATAAGTTAAGGAGGAATTTTGTATCCTCAAAGAATCCATTTTCACACTTTTTGAAAAAATTTCAAATGTTAATTTTTATCAAACTCCACTTTCAGGAGTAAGAAAAAAGACCATTTAAGAGGCTTCCCATGGATTAGTGCACACATAAATGAGGTATGGTGTATGAAGTACCATGGAGAAGAGAAAAACCAAGAGAAATCCACATTAGGAGTGGATTAGGAGCTTGGTAAAATCTCCCATTTAAGTTTTTGCATAAAAGCAAAAATCTTGATTTAGGCCTCTTTTGGGGAGTGAATTAACATGCACGAAGGGAGGATTTGGTAAAGTGAAAATAGGCCCAAGCATCTTCATATATTTCTCTCTGAGATTATGGAGAGAATTTTAGGATTTGCTTGATGGAAGAATGCTTTTGGGCACCCCAAAAATCACATTTTCAAACTTTTTCCAGCCCCTCCAACAGTCCACTAGTTTGGCATGTTCCGCTTGGAAAGGCAATATCTTGGGCTAGAAAACTCTGAATTGGATGTGCTATGGCTCGTTTCAAAGAGCACAAGGTCTACTTTCAGTTTAGCAAAAGAAATTTTGGAAATTATGTATTTTTGCAGGTCTGTATAGGTCTGCAATGTCTAAATAGTTTTTGGCAAATAGCTTCCGGGAGCCATATTTTACAAACCGGGAAGGTGATTGAAGTAATTTCACTTCGAGTCACTTGCACATGATATATATTTCAGTTTATGGTTATTTTTATGTCCTAAAATGGTTTTTACAGGTCTAAAGAAGGATTACAAATGCATTTTCTGGGTAAATTTGCATTATTTTGGTAATCATTTGACCATGCTTTATGTTTTGGGAAGTGATCCGATGTTTTCGGACACTTCAAAGTTTGTATTAGGATCTGAGGAGGAAGGTGCAGAAGTCTCAAAATTCATAAAAAAGGATTGGATGCATGCATCTCTGATACCAAACCCCTCAGGGACGTATGCTTTATATTTCAGGCAATTTACTTAATAGTATGGCATGTTTTGTAGGTACATGCATCGATTGGAGTGCATATATCCAAGTTGATCATTGTTTGAATTCTAAAAGTATGGATCAAGATGCTAGGAGTACACTTTTTGATTGTTTGCAGGAAAGATGATTGCAGGAACTACATGGTTATGCAACAGAGAGAATTGTGGCTAGCGTTTGTTTTTATGTTTTTGCAGGTTATGGAGTCCATGTATGAGTTTATGGCGTGCATGCCATGGGCCAGTCAAGCCCTATGTTATTGGATGGCCTGTGTGCCATTGAGCTTATGGTTAAAATTTTTTTGGGATTCCATTTCCTGGTGAAATGCTGTCGAAATTTTTCCCACCGCATGGCGTTATATATGGACTTAGTACCATCGTAGTAGTATACATAAGGCAACTTCAGTAGTAACAGGATCCCTACACATAATCCTTATGGATTTAGACCATAGGATTGCTAAGGGAAGGAGCTACACCTTCACCATTAGTAATGTGCACAAGCAATCCTATAGGTTTTAGGAAGTTGCACATAGGCACCAGAGATACATATATGATACTCTCCAAAGGAGTGAAGATTTACTTATCTTCACAAGAGTCTCACAATATGATTAAGAGACTATGGGGTATTATTAGGATACCCAAACAGTGACTAGTTTCACTTATGCACATCACTTGACCAAGTAGTGAAGCATTTCTACTACACTACTAAGGAAACCAATTAGATGAGATTGCACAGATGGGTTTCAAGAGACAGCGTCGACGGGTGCTTATGTGATTTGATTGATGGTTAGGAATGCCACATGTATGGCACTAGCTCTATGACGCAGAGCATAGATCCCTTAGTTAGAAATAGTTGGGGTACCCAATACATATATGTATGTTGAGAGAGGTACTCAGACCTAGTCTTGATACATAGCAACTAGTTTGTTTGGAGCAGAAAGGGATATCCATTGTCACACATTGACTAGAACCAAAATAACTAGTTCAGGGACATGGGACTCATTTGAGTCCACTGACATCATTTTAGGATATGGGATTCATTAGAGTCCATCTATATATTCCATTATATATATGGAATATATATTCGGTTTAGTGTAGCTATGACACCATGAATTGTAAGAAGATTCCACTGGTATGGGACGGTGGAAACGACTTCCCTTTGATGGTCTCACTTTAGCTCCTGTTCTTTCAGAGAGAAAGAAGGAAAGGAAAATATGATTTCTTCATAAGGGAAGAATAGAGCATATTTTCCTTTAGACAAAGAGGTGTCTAGAAAACATCTCTTAGTTTATATTTTGGAAGGAATTCATTTATTCTACTTTTCAATATAATTTTCCTTCACATGGGAGTCTCTTTCTCCACTATTTTGGAAGGAAAAACATGGAGAACTTATGTGCATGTTCTCAATTATGGATGAGTAGAGCAAATGAATTCAACAGAATCTATTTCAAAGGGAAAGGGAAAGTGGAATAGATTCCACTACCATAGCTCTTTTCCCTAGAGGAGATTACAAAGAGAGACATAGAGAGAGTTTCACTTTCTCATTTTGGTTGTATAGATAGAAGTGGCACTCTTCTATCAAAGACAAGAAGGACATCAATTAATAATGATGGTTAGATTGAGTCTCACATGTAGACTCTAGAGAGAAGCAGTTATGCTATTTTCAATGATGGTCCTTGACTAGATGAGATGATCTAGTTATTGACATTGGTGAGATTGGGAGTAGAGATATGACTCTTCTCTTTAGGGTTTCTAAGAGTTAGGGAGATATCCAACCTATTGGGGTACCAAACTCTTAGTTAGTCTTATATCATGAGCATGATGTGTAGATATCAGTTAGGAGGACGGGTACTTAGGGATTATCTGAATTCCAAAGGGTATGCTTTCTGCATTCATATGGCAAACTACAGGGAAGAGAATATTTTAGAGTTTGCACTAGTGCCAATAGATGCTCTTCCAATAGAACATAGTCCAATGGTGAAGGATGAAAACCACAGACTTCTTGGTTGGTGAAATGTAGAGATTGCAGTTTACTACCAAGAAATTTTTATATATGAGCTAATTGGATGGATTGGCATAGTCACAAGGTAGTTTAGAGTAAACTACTACTTATGAGCACACTCAAGGTTAGGAAGACCTGGAGTGTTATGAGGGAAATCTATCCTTTAATCTTAGATGGGTTTGGAGTCACTTGTTCTGGGACTTTGTTCTATATTTGCTAGGATTGTATGGTCTATTATCTCCATTATGGTATGGTCAAGCTTATGAGCTTGGCACTTTACACTTGCTTTTTATACTATTACTCCATAGAGGATACATCATATGGACTTAGGTCATTTGGATGATTTTGTATGTTATGGGAGTGATAGTTTGGAGGATGTGTACATGGGAGATAGTAGGCACCACTTTGACAGTTTCCCATCTTTGAGATGATCTCATATGAGACTTCTAAAGGGGAAGGATACGGGGAAACAACACACACAAAGATGACCATGTACATATAGTACATGGGGTTCAGGGGAGTCTGAGCACTTTCTTCTACCATTACAGACATTTCATTTACATTTTCGAGGACGAAAATGCTTTCAACGGAAAGGAAATGTCATATTACAAATGTACACTCTTTTGGGTGAGGTGGCATAGATGCCACATGGCATCACTTAGTGTCATATTATGGATGTACACCCTTTTGGGTGAGGTGGCATAGATGCCACATGGCATCACTTAGCACTTGCTATTTGGTAGAAGAGAGAAGAGGAAATCTCGTATAGGAGAGTCTATTATCTTATTTGAGACTTCATATTTAGATATAGCATCTCTTATGTTGAGAAGAAGAGACTCGGTGGCTGGGAGGAAAACCAATTCAAATCTCTGTGTGACCTCGCGTGAGCACATAATAGCGTACGACAGCCAAAAGGTTCTAAGAGAAAAGGTAGCTGACAAGGGAAAAGGGAAAGCCTCATCTGAGTCAGACTCAGATATAGAAGGAATTTTAATAAGAAGTCTAAATTTATCATTACCAGGAACTCCAGTAAAACAGGTACAGCTGGAAGCACACTCTTAGATATTAGAAAAAGGGGGTCTAGTGAGTCTCAAAAGAAGTCAGAGATTGAAAATGTGACCTCTTTAGAAGATGCTGAAGAAAAGAAAAGAAAAGATAAAGGAAAACAAAAGGTGGACGAAGTGGAGATAACAAAATCAAGGGGAACTTAGGGAAAGTTAGTTGAAAGAATGACTATCATCATTAAACCTTATGAAACAGAATATCATCAAAGATTTATGGAAGATGAAGGAACAAAAGAGATTGAAGAAAAGGAAGCTGCTTCAGAACCACAAGTCAGAAAAAACATTGAAGAAGTTTTGTTGGATTTAGGCAAAGAAGAGCAGGGATAAGAAGAGTAGAAGGAAGGAGAGCAGCATTATGAGAATCAAGGCTTTATAGAAATAATAAAGCAGGAGGAGGACTATGAGGAGATGGACATAGACAAAGAAGAAGGTGACCAGGAGGAACAAGAAAAAGAGGAACCTATCATCATAGATCAAGATGGAGAACAGAAAGAGCAGGGGAAAGTGGAATAGGAAGAGCAAAAAGTTAATACTCAAGATGACAAAGACGATCAAGAAGAAGAACAGATAGAAGATGATAAATCAGAGGAAAATGAAGAAAGCAAGTACCAAAACGAAGAAAAGAAGATTGAGTTAAAGCAATTGGAAGTAAATATAGGATTGGGAAGAATTCCAAAGGATATAAGGAATGCATGTCAAACTATCATGGAATCCATAGAGAACTTTAGACAATCAAGCCATAATATGATCCTATCAGGTATGGTGGTTGAATCAGAATTCATAAGAGGAAATAAAGTCATACAGGAATAGACGAAGGAAAAATCTAGAATGGAGGAACAAATGAAAGAAATATAGGAAAAGAATGAGCAACTCACAAGCAAAGTTTTAGCATTAGAAACTCAGGATGTATAGAGTTAGAATAGAATAAAGTTTCTGGAGGAAAAATGTACAAAGCAAGTGGAAAGTATTAGTTAGCTTGAAGGAGACTAAGGAAAATGGAATCAAAACATAAAATTTTGCAAGGTTCATTACCAAATCTTGGTTAGAGCCAATGAGGAAATTAATAAGCTACTGATGGGGGAAGGACAAGGCAGGATTGAAACCCAGATAACTGCATCAGATGGTGAGGAGATTGAAGGGTTAAGAAAGGAAGTTCAAAAATTGCAAGAGGAATTAAAGGATGCAAAGGAACTCGAAAGGCAAGCTAATGCACATGCATTAAGTGCCATGAAGGGTTACAACAAGGTGATTCAGGATATAGTAAAAGAGGGAGAGGATTGGGAAAAAAAAAACAAGGATTACTCAAGGAAATAAAAGAATGGAAGCATCAAGTGGAAAAAAAGGTGCAAAAGGAAAAGGACATGGCATAACAACTACAACAGAAATAGGAAGAGGAAGTATTCAAAGATACAACAAGGATGTCTTCTCCTCCTTAGGAACATTTTATGGCTACTGAAGAGGAAACACCAACAGAAGAATACTCAGAAGAATTCGTTCAGCAACTACTAACAAGTAGAGAAGCCAGGATGCAATATATAAGAAAGATGTATGATGAATATGAAAACCAAATAGTAAAATTTGCACTAGAGAATGGTGTGAGCCCAAATCAACACCATTGGGCTATTGATGGGTTAGGTATTCCTTTTTGCATGATTTTAGAAAGCATAAAGAATTATCAAACTGCAAGAGTGGGGATACCTCCCAACCAATTTTTGGAATATGAAGAAGATCTCAATGTAACCAAAGAATTATTTGAGAAGTCAAAACCTGCTTGGAGAAACAAATGGCTTGATGCTCATAAAGAGTGTAGGAAGATTTTCAAGGAAGCTTCCATGAGGAGGCTATGCAAAAGTGATCCTATCAAATATGCAAGATTGAAAGACCTATATTCAAAATAAGATAAAGTACAAGATTTTTGCGATAATGATGAAGATGATGACATGACAAGTTTTATTGAGGATTGGTATCAAAATGACAGTGAAAGCATTGATATTTCTAAAAATGAGAAATATCTTAGAGAAGAATGTGTAAAGCATACATACAAAGGAAGTCGCTTGACATGACTAAGTGCAAGGTTTCTTATCCTCAATCGTCAAAATCATTTTGGATGAAGTAACATATCTGTTTCGGAACTATTAAGGTATAATTTTTAATTATCTATTTATTTATTTATTTTCATTCATATTATCTTTTTTCATGAACTTACATGTTACTATTTGAAAAGTTTTTACCAAGCAAGAATATTCTCCCTACATCACATGATGAAATGAAGAAGATAATCAACAATCTTGGTATAGATTATTAGTGTATACATGCATGTCCTAACGATTGTCTTTTATATAGAGGTGAATATGCAAACTCTGTGACACGTCCAAAATGTCAATCTCCTCGATATAAGGACGAAGAGGGTAAAATCCCAAAAAAGGTATTGAGAATTTTCCATTGGCTCCATGAATTAAAGATATGTTTCAGAGCCTTGAATTATCAAAGCTTTTGACATGGGGATTTGATCATAAAAGTACTGATGGAGTAATGAGAATTCCAGTAGATAGTGCAACTTTTCAACATATTGATTCTAGATGGCCTGATTTTGCATAAGAGCCACACAATCTAAAGTTAGGAGCTGCATTAGATGGGGTTAATCCATTTTTGATGAAATCTAGTAAATGGTCAACATGGCGTATGGTATTCATTAACTACAATCTCCCGCCATATCTTAGCATTAAAAATTACCATTTACTGCTTTCACTTTTAATCCCTAGACAAAGACAAGTTAAAGACATGAATATATATCTTGCTCCTCATTGAAGATCTCCAACAGTTATGAAGAGGTATTAATTTCATTGATGTATCAAAAAGCATTAATCAGAGACACATTATGGTTCGTGGAATTGTGGCTTGGACTATACATGATTTTCCAAGATATGGTGTTTGTTCAGGTAATGATGTTTTTTTTTTAAATTTAATATGTATACAATTGTATGTGAGTTAATCCAATTATATTTTTATGGTCTTCATGGTGTAGGAACATCTAGTAAGGGATATAAGGCTTGCCCTTATTGTGGTGATTGGTTGAGATCAGTTTATAGTTAGAATCTCAATAAAAAATTTTATCTTTGACATCGATGGTTCTTGCCTGATGATCATCCATTAAGACACAAAAGAGAAGCGTTACATTTTAATGCAAAGATTGAAACATGTCAATGTCCAAAACCAACGACACATATGGATTGGTATCGAAAATGGACAGACGGGCCTCTTATAGATCTAGAATTCAAAATCTTTAGTGATGATGAAGATGATGAGAATGTAAAGATTAGAGATAAAGGAAAATTTGCACTAGTAGAGAATATGTTGATATGGTATTCTTTGGAGTATTGGAGAGAGTTAAAGGTCTATCATCTTCTTGATCTTATGCATATATTCAAGAATATTGGTTATTCATTATGGGAACATCTTCTTGGATTAAAAGACACAATAGCATCAAGAAATTATTTAAAGGAACAAAACTCAAAACCAAGTTTATGGCCAATTTTTTATAGAAATTGACAAGAAACAACTTATGCACCTGCTCCTTAGATACTTACAAAAAAAGAGATACAAACTATCAAAAATAGGATTCAATCGATTAAAACAGCTATAGAATATGGAGCATCTTTCCAAAACATGTTTACTATGGATGATAGGAGCTTATCTAAATTAAAGACACATGATTGGCATAACTTTCTAAAGCATATTATACCTTTGGTTATCGATGGATGTACAACGAAAGGAGTACGAGACGTGATCTATCATCTTGGATCACTTATAAGGTAATTATCATACTTTTATATTTAATATATAAGACTACTTGTTATCTTTTATTTATGAAATAATTTCTCTATAATTTGATTTATGATAATATTAGGTGGATTACATCAAAAGAGATTGACAAATACTTGATCCCACAAAAGAAACATGAATGCAGAGAGCTACTATGTTTGATGGAGAAAGAGCTTCCAACATCATCTTTTGATGTTCAACTTCATTTATTAGTCCATCTTGTGGATGAAATAGAGATTGTAGGTGTTGTAAACACTCGATGGACATTTTGGGTTGAGCGATTTATGGGAATATTAAAAAGTTATGTGCAACAAAGAGCAAAATCAGAAGGATTTATGGCAAAGGGATGGATGCATGTACTATGTTAGTGAATACCTTGAAAGAGTTCATGAACGAGCTCCACATGCATGGACCAATGAGTCTTCTTCAAAAATGACCGATGAGGTATTATCAAGTAAGGGAGTTCCATTTCAATTTACATTACAAGAAAAAAGTGATGTTTCTACTTTTGTAGCATATTATAGTGAATGCATACAAGCCGTCGTTAGTGAGTATGAATAGAACTTTAAAATCTCTTAAGTAAAAGATGGAGAAACAAAAGATATAGACATAATCTTGATGGTAATGAGAATACAAATATATCTTCTTTCACAGATTGGCTATATACTCATATGCAACGAGCCAATGCAAATAACGAACAAATTTTAGATGAGTAGAAGGAGCTAATGATAGGTTGCGAAAGAAAGGTAATTTAATTTTACTAATATTCTATTTGTTCATATATGTATATTAGTTTCTGCTAACCATATGCTTTGATTTTTATTGGAGGCTCGAATGTTCACAAATATGTGGACTTTTGGACAACATATTAGAATCAAAATGATTCTCAGATTCTTTACATAAAATAGAGAATTCTAGCATTGTTGCTTCTTTCAAGCAACTATCCCATGCTAGCTCAAAAGATACAAACCTTATAGATAGAAAACTTGGCTACGTAGGAACCGTTGTTGGTATCTACAAAATATCGTTTCGTATATTCAAATAGGTAATCAAAAGTTACTTTTTTATGATATAATTTATTACTTTTTTTAAGCGTATAATAAAGATGTTTTTTTATATATTTTGAAGATTGATTGGTTTCGAGCTGAGTATAGAGGTAGTAATTCCACATTGAGAAGGGAATTATCTAGGTTTTGGGCAATTGATTCTTCAAAAATAATGCGATTAACTAGAGAACCATATATTATTCTTAGGCATATTGAACAAGCATTTTTTATAAAAAACTTGGTGCTCATCCCTGGTGGCAAGTCATTCATGTTCAACCTAGAGGTCGGACATTGTTTGAACACTTTATTGTTACGAAGCTCGAAGAAAGTCATTTTGATTATTCATCATTGGATATTGATATATCGACATCTCAAAGAGAAATTAGAATCGTTGTACATGACAACGATAATAATCTACTTGATGAAGATGATAATACTCTACATGCTGATTCTATTGATGATGAAAAAGAATTACTAGGAATCAATATTAGTCCATCAATAGATGACGTCATTTATGAGAACACAGATTTAACAGTAGAAGAAATAATAGAAATCAAAAAGGATAATGAAGATGAGACTATATTGATGTCTTACCAAAATGATGGTAATGATGAAAACACATGAGTAGATTAGATAGTAGATCCTACTCTAGTTATCAATCGTTAACTTGAATAATTTGAATGGGTATCGGACAATATGTTCTCCTTTATTCAGCTAGATTATAGGTGAATCCCACTATAGATATGAAAACATGTTCTTTTAAGTTAGAACATGAAGTTCAGGGGCATGTCTAAAATTTTGTATATAGCTTTACTTTCGAGGATGAAATTTCTCTCATATATGTATGCCTATGTGTGTGTGTCCGTATATGTTGTTGGGAAAGATGGATGGATGCTCCAAGAGATTGAGTAGGTACTGCTAAACCCTGCTTTGTACCAGCCCTCTTTTGCTTTAGACTTGATAACTAGACCTCCTTAGCTTTTCAATGACACCATAAAATGTCCTATGTACTTAGGAAATGATGTGTGCAATGATTGAACCAAAACAGATACCTTTGACACTCACAAACTCAAGAAAACCTTCTATTTATGTCTTGATACCTACTGGGTATTTTACTCAGTATGACCAGCACAGTAGGAATTGGAAAAATTCCTTTTAGGGGTATCTAATTAGCTTAGTAAGCTACCTATTCCAAGTGGAATGATGTAAAAAGATAAACTATGCTAAGAGAAATCAATTTAGCAAGTTAAGCTATACTCCTTACTTTTTAGGACTGTAGCAGAAAATGACCAGAGATCACCTCGACACAGATTTCTCCAAAATGGTTGAATAGAATCTCTTCAAAATTTGATAGCAAGTAGATAACTTCAAACGGAATCCAACAAGCTTTGAATCACTGAATTTGGTGAAGAATTGACCGAGATATGCCCATCACAAGTTGACAGACTTTTGAGTATACTAACAGAGAACTCAGAGATGGACAATGTGAATGTATGTATTAATAAACACTTGTATACAACTCCATTGGCATGAACTTCAATACCAAATGGTGTAGAGAGGTGTGGGCTAGAGTGTAGACCTCACACACACTCAAAAATCACAAACGAGAGGCTCGGGAGTGATCATCACTACCCGCGACTTTTCATGTCCATTTTTATAAGGAATGAGTAAAAATTTGAATTCAAATTCAAACTTTTGGCTCCCTATGATCAAGCTCCTATATACTAGGAGATATTCTTTCAATCAAACAACTAACTTTTCCACGAATCCATTTGGTAGGTGATTACAAGAGATTCCAAGTCAATTTGACTTTTACAATGGGATAAAGTTGTAATTAACCACTAGCAATGGTTCCTATGCTTCTTCACTTATGTAAGATCTTCAAAATATCTTTCAAGACAAATGTGTAGGCTTGTGATTTACACCAACAGCTCCCCCTCAAGCCAAACATTTTGGCTTAAGTCTTCATCTTCAATCTTCAAGTATATCCTGCAATCGAATCATGGCTTTGAACCTGTAAAGTTTGGTTTCATCCAAAGCTTTAGTTAACAAATCTGCACATTGCATGTTGGTTGATACATAGGTTAGTTGAATGTCTTTGCTTATCAATTTTTCTCTCACATAATGGTAATGGACCTCTATGTGTTTGGTCCTAGCATGATAAATAGGATTAGCTGCAAGGTGAAGAGAACTTGCATTATCTCCAAAGATTATTGGAGACCTAGTAAATAAACCCAATTCTATATACAAAAGCTTAATCCATATTGCTTCTTGTGTGGCATTATCCAGTCCTCTATACTCTGCCTCTGTGGAAGACAAAGCAACAGTAGGTTGCTTCTTTGAAGACCATGAAATTGGTTTGTCACTTGCAAAATAAATATATCCAGAAGCGCTCCTCCTATCATCCTTGCATCCTGCCCAATCTGCATCTGAATAAATTTTGATATCAATATCTGAAGTGTAAGGGAAATACAAACCATGGTTCTGTGTACCCTTGAGATACTTCAAGATTCTCTTGGCATCCTCTAAGTGAGGTATCCTTGGCTTGTGCATAAATTGACTAGCACACTAACTTGTTAAGGTAACATAGTTCAAGTTACCCACCATACTTTGATAGCCTGTAATGTCATTGACTTCATCACCTTCATGGGCACTTAGTTTTAGGTTTACCTCCATTGGAGTACTTGCTACTTTAGCATCCTGCAAGTGAAACTTCTTCAACATATCCTGTATGTATCTTTTCTGAGTGATGTATATCCCTGAATTAGTGTAGACTAATTCGAGTCCCAAAAAATACTTCAATAGACCAAGATCATTGATCTTGAACTCCTTCATCATTTGACTTTTGATATATCTAATTCCATTGACATCATTACCTATAATGATGATGTCATCAACATAAACACAAAGGTATATTACCTCTGAATTACTTCTCTTGATGAATAGAGAAGTATCTACCTTGCTCATGACAAAGCCTTGGTCTTGGAGCTATGTAGTTAACCTGTAATTCCATGCCCTAGGTGCCTGCTTCAATCCATATAAAGCCTTTTTTAATTTGCAAACATATGTTACCTTCTTAGGGTCCTCATAGCCAAGAGATTGTGACATATATACCTCCTCTGAAATCCATCCATTCAAGAAAGCATTCTTGACATCCAATTGGTACATATTCCAATTTTTTGATGCAGCCACACTTACCAACACTCTGATGGTTGGCATCTTGGCCACAGGTGAGAATGTCTCCTCATAGTCAATGCCTTGGGTTTGTGCAAAACCCTTGGCTACCAATCTGGCTTTGTACCTATTAATTGTGCCATCAGAATTTCTTTTAAGCTTATAGATCCATCTAGATTCTATTACCTTCATTGTGTCCTTCTTAGGTACTAACTCCCATGTGTCACTCTCTTTGAGTGCATCAATCTCCTCATCCATAGCTTCTTTCCATTTTGATTTAGTTATTGCTTCTTCATATGATCCTGGTTCTTCATTTGACAAATCTTTGGCAATATAAACAGAATGTTTAGTAACAAGAGATGTATCATACCCATATCTGATAGGTTTTTTGCTTTCTCTTTGTGATCTTCTAAATGGTTGAGTTGAGGATTCAGGTATGTCTTTAAGCTTCTTCATCTTCATTTTGCCTTTGGACTTCCATGCTTTGAACTCTTCAAGATTGATAGTATTTTCATCATCTGAACTTGAGTCTTCATTTTGAGTAGGTTCCTCCTTTGTAAGACTTGGAAATTCCTCTTCCAAATCATAGGGTAACTTAACCTTCCTGCATTCATTCTCATACCAAGAATCATTTTCATCAAAGACAACATCTCTACTTACCATGAATCCCTTATTGGTAGGATTATAAAACCTGTAACCTTTTTGATTTAAATCATATCCAATAAAGATGCATTTTTTAGCCTTTGGGTCTAGCTTACCTCTTATCTGAGAAGGAATGTGTACATATGCTACACATCCAAATATTTTGCAATTGTCAAGTGAGGGTCTCTTAACATGCCATGCTTCATAGGGTGTCATACCATCAAGAGACTTAGATGGTTACCTGTTTATGAGGTAAGTGGCAGTAGAAACACTTTTTGCCCATAGATAGTTAGGTAACGTTTTTTCATTCAACATAGACCTAGCTATCTCAACAATTAATCTATTTCTTCTCTCAGCTACCCCATTCTGTTCAGGAGAATACCTTGTGGTTATTTCTCTTTTGATGCCTTTGTCCTGCAAGAAGTCTTCAAATTCATTGGAGAAGTACTCACCTCCTCCATCTGACCTTAGCCTTTTCAAATTCCTTCCTGTCTGATTTTCAACTAGTGCAATATATTTTTTAAAGCAATTAAATACCTCATCCTTGTGCTTCATGAAGTAGAATACAGTCCATCTGCTATAATCATCAATGAAAGACACATAGTACCTTGATCCTGAGACAGAGGGGTCTTTGCTTGGTCCCCATACATCTGTGTGGACAAGCTCTAGGTAGTCTTCATGCATGTATCCTTTCTTTGAGAAGGGTAACTTGTGAGACTTCCCAAATTGACAAGCACCACACTTATAAATCATATGTTGCTTGGATACATTGGGTATCCCAAGCACACATTGGTCCCTGCACATTTGTTTCAAGGTTCTTTCTCCTATGTGTCCTAGCCTTTTGTGCCAAATCTCAAGCTCTGAAAGTGTTTGATCTTTATAATTGTATAGTGCAATATTCTTTGTATCTTCTAACTCAAAGGTGAAAAGTCTACCTGATTTTTCTCCTTTAGCAATCCTCTGAACCTATGCCTTGGATCCTCCAGAAATGCTCCATATTGGTTGAATCTAACCTGCAAACCTTTCTCCACAATCTGACCAACACTCATCAAGTTTTTGGTAATGGTTGGTACATAGAGTACCCTGCTCAACAAATTCTGATTTCCATCACAAGTCTTAACATTTCCAACTTTAACTACTGAATGCTTTGTGTCATCACCTGTTTGGACTTGATGCTTACCTTTTGGTTCCTCAAGATCAGAGAGTAGTGCTACATTGCCAGCCACATGATTTGAGCATCCTGAGTCAATGTAGAATAGGTGGTCATCATTTGTACCTGACTTTGAAGTCATGTTCATGATTAGAAGAGAGTCATCTTGCTCCTCTATGTAGTTGTTGTAATCCTTCCTGGATTTGAATCCTCCTTGGTAGTTGCCATTGTAATTATTGTTGTAGTTGTTGTTGTAGTTATTGTTGTAGCCTTGGTGATGGTTGAATCTACCTCTTGACTGTGAGTATCCACCTCTTTGATATCCTCTTCCTCTCTTATTCTTGTAATTCCTGAAGCACTCATCTGTAGTATGATTTGATAAACCACAAATGTTGCATGGTGAGGAGTTATAAGATCTCCCCCTACCTTGCTTACCTCCTCTGCCCCTTCCTCTTGATGATCTACCTCTCCCTGCATAGTTGGCTTGGGAGGTAGAACCTTCATCTTCCACCTTCTTGCTCTTGCCTTTATCTTTAGACTTCTTATCAGTGTATAGGGCAGAAGAGTTATTACCTTTGGATGTGTCTCCATTCTTGTTGAGCTTTGCTTCATGAGTAAACAATTGTCCCATGGGAGTTGTAAGATCTGGAGTGTGCATGTCCATGTAAAGATCCATAGCAGTGGTGAAGCTTTCCCATTTGTCATCAGCCTTGATCCCATTGATCACTTGCCTTACAATCTGTTCTTCTTCAATCTCTTCTCCTATGCTTGCTAACTGGTCTGCTACATCTTTAATCTTGGTCACAAATTCTGAAACAGCTTGCTTAGGTTGCTTCCTTAATGTTGTGAATTCAATCCACAACTGATTTTTCCTAGCCCTTGTGTTGGAGGAAAAATAAGATGACAAGGTTTCCCAAGTCTCTTGAGATGTTTTACAATTTCTAATATGTGGGAAAAGAAAATCATATATAGAGTTGAGTAAATAAGACCCTGCCAATGCATCCTTAACACACCATGTGTTGAGCCTTTCATGTTCTTCCTTGGTTGGTAATCCTCTTGTTTTGAATGAGGGCAATTCCTCATCTCCTGAGATGTATCCATAGAGACTCCTTCCTTGTAAGTAGGTCTTCATCCTTAGAGACCATGCTTGATAGTTGTTCCTGTCCAATTTATCAATAAATGAAGGAAAACCATCTCCCATTTTACCTTAACTTGCTCTGATACCACTGTTGGGAAAGATGGATGGATGCTCCAAGAGACTGAGTAGGTACTGCTAAACCCTGCTTTGTACCAGCCCTCTTTTGCTTCAAACTTGATAACTAGACCTCCTTAGCTTTCCAATGACACCATAAAATGTCCTATGTACTTAGGAAATGATGTGTGCAATGATTGAATCAAAACAGTTATCTTTGACACTCACAAACTCAAGAAAACCTTCTATTTATGTCTTGATACCTACTGGGTATTTTACTCAGTATGACCAGCACAGTAGGAATTGGAAAAATTCCTTTTAGGAGTATCTAATTAGCTTAGTAAGCTACCTATTCCAAGTGGAATGATGTAAAAAGATAAACTATGCTAAGAGAAATCAATTTAGCAAGTTAAGTTATACCCCCGACTTTTTAGGACTGTAGTAGAAAATGACCAGAGATCACCTCGACACAGATTTCTCCAAAATGGATGAATAGAATCTCTTCAAACTTTGATAGCATGTAGATAACTTCAATCTAAATCCAACAAGCTTTGAATCACTGAATTTGGACAAGAATTGACCGAGATATGCCCATCACAAGTTGATAGACTTTTGAGTATACTAACAGAGAACTCAGAGATGGACAATGTGAATGTATGTATTAATAAACACTTGTATACAACTCCATTGGCATGAACTTCAATACCAAATGGTGTAGAGAGGTGTGGGCTAGAGTGTAGACCTCACACACACTCAAAAATCAGTAATGAGAGGCTCAGGAGTGATCATCACTACCCGCGACTTTTCATGTCCATTTTTATAAGGAATGAGTAAAAATTTGAATTCAAATTCAAACTTTTGGCTCCCTATGATCAAGCTCCTATATACTAGGGGATATTCTTTCAATCAAACAACTAACTTTTCCACGAATCCTTTTGGTAGGTGATTACAAGAGATTCCAAGTCAATTTGACTTTTACAATGGGATAAAGTGGTAATTAACCACTAGCAATGGTTCCTATGCTTCTTCACTTATGTAAGATCTTCAAGATATCTTTCAAGCCAAATGTGTAGGCTTGTGATTTACACCAACATATGTGTGTGTATTCATGTGTGTTATATGTATACATATGTTAGTATGCAGATGTGTGTTTCGTGTGTATATATTTGTGTGCATGTGTGTGATATATATATGCATATGTTAGCATGTACACGTGTATGTATGCATGTGCATTTGTGTGATATATGCAAGTGTGTTTATAATTGTGTATGCATGTATATGTATGTGTGCATGTAGGCATGTATGTGTGATGTGTATGTATCTACATGTGTGTTTTATATATATGTATGTGTATGATGTGTATATATCTTTATATGTATTATGGTCCTCTTTGACTCGAATAACTATATATAGAGGCATAAGGTTGGGAGGAGAGACATCTCTCTAGTATGTGGTGGGAGGACTAGATGCAATGTGTACCTATATTTCAACCATATGGGAAACAAGTACGGGTACGAAAGTATGAAAAAAGTATGGTTGGTTCTTGACCCTACATGAACCCTCTTTCCTGACTTTGCTTACTTGTATCTGCCACATCAGATAAGGTGTGTATATATGTGTGTGTGTATATATATGTGTGTGTTTACATATATATATATATATATATATATATATATATATATATATATATATATATATATATATATATATATATATATATATATATATATATATATATATATATATATATATATATATATATATATTGTTGTGAGACACACGAGAAGCACACATAAAGAGCACAAACGCAACAAGACACATGGAGAAGATGATGGCTGAAATAGCTCTCTCTATTGACAATAAACTGAACTGAAGTAAGAGCTAAATAATATCCCTAAGTACAAAGTACCACCACATATGAGTAAATCATGTATGTGGTAACATGGGGAAAAAACCTCTAGCCAACACTAGAGCAAAAAGTGCCCATGTATAGGGAAAGGGTTCACATCAAAGCTACTCGAGGATCACATAAGTGTAACAAACCCCCTTGGAGTGAATGATGTGAACACATACAGGGAGTGACAAATCAGCCCCCACAAGGTAATAAGCCTAAAGCTTTGCGAAACGCTTCAAAATTTTCCCTTGGAAGAGCTTTGGTGAATATGTCTGCCACATTATCTTGTGTAGGCACATATACCAAATTAATATCTCCTGCATGAAGGCACTCTCTGACATAGTGATAATGCACCTCAATATGTTTGGTCCGTGCATGAAACACTGGGTTTCGTGCAACATCCAAAGCACTCTGACTATCAGTGAGAATATGTGTAACAACATCAATCTCCATGCAAAGACCCATCAATAGGTGTCTCTGTCATATACACTCCACTATAGCGGTGAAAACTACCGTGTACTCTTCACAAATCGATGTCGCCACTGTAGGTTGCTTCTTACTCAACCAAGATATGCATGAGTCCCCAAGGGAAAAGCAATTACCACTAGTGGACACGTGAGTATCATAACAACCAACCCAATCACTATCTGTAAAAGCATGCAAGCATGGCTGAATATCTCTTCCATAAAAGAGACCTAAGCTCAAAGTGCCTTTGAGATATCTAAACACACATTTTACCGCTTGCCAATGCTTAGTGCTAGGGCTATGCATAAATTGACTCAATTAGGAAACTGCATACTGTATATTCGGCCTTGTGTTGCATGCATATATAAGACATCCCACAACTTGCTGATAAAGAGAAGTGTCAAATGCATCACTGGAATCCTCAACTGAGAACCTGAATCCTGTCTCAACTGGTGTGGAAACTGGCTTGCAATCCTCAAAGTCAAAACGCTGAAGTAGTTTTTCAACATACTTTGCTTGATGCATAACAATTCCCCCCTCAACAAATACAACTTGGATACCAAGATAGTAGCTCAAAAGACCAAGATAAGTGACATCAAAAGTATGTTGCAAATCAGCCATAAGAATGTCAAGTTTTGCAGCACGTGACCCAATCAAGACTATGTCATCGACATGAAGAACAAGCACTATAAGATCAGCCTCATTTTTGCGTACATAGAGTGTGCTTTCAATCGGACTACATTTGAAGCCAAGAGCAATCAAGTGCTTATGTATTTTGTCATACCATGCACACGGAGCTTGCTTGAGACCATACAAGGCTTTATGCAAGTGACGAATCATATGCTCTTTCCCTTTCATAGCAAATCCAAGAGGTTGCTTCACATAAACCTCTTCTTGCAAATCACCATTCAAGAAGGTTGTTTTTATGTCCAACTGTTGCACTTTCCAACCTCGATGGGCAGCCAATGCAACCATAGTATGAATGGTAGTCATGCATGAAGTAGGTGCAAAAGTTTCCTCATAGTCAATACCATATTGTTGCGCATATCCTTTAGCAACCAATCTAGCTTTATAGCGATCAATGCTACCATCAGATTTTCTCTTAATCTTATAAACCCACTTTGTACCAATGACATTCTTTCCTTTTGGCAGTTCACATAACTCCCAAGTACCATTCTTGTGTATGGAATCCATTTCTGATTGCATAGCACTGATCCATTGTGGATCATCACATGCATCTTCAAAAGAAAGTGGCTCTTCATTACATGTTGTAGCAATAAGAGAATAATCCACAAAATTACTTGATGCATGGTGTTGTGTGAGAGCTCCATAGCCTCCACACAAAATAAGAATACTCACTAATTAGACTCACACTAGGAGTGAGAGATGTGTTTCCACCCAACCAACCCCTCCAATATATAGCTCCAAGTCCAAGGGGGTAAGTCCCTGTCAAGGGGACATGTGTACCTTCCATCACATGGGTCCCTAAGGTGGTCACATGGTTTCCAAGCTTAGGAAATCACATGAAATCACATGGCTTCTAAAAGAAGACTCTCCAAGCTCTCACGTACAAACCAAGTGGCTAGGAGAAGCTTCCAATCAAGCCTAAGGTACTCAACCTTAGAGAATTAACCCTAACATTCAAGGCCCACATAAAAGGGGTAAATAAACCATAAATCCCAAGGGTTTCACACCTAGAAACCCAAGGGTTCTACCCCTTAGACCCATGTGATTATACAACATTCTCCCCCTTAAAAGCATTTCCGTCCTCGAAAATGAGTGGAGATATATACCTTGGGGTATTCCCCCGTGCTCCATGATCAATCTCAAGCATCATGGCTTTCATCTCTCTAAGTTCGCCTCTTAATTCAAAAAGGGGAGTTCTACCCTGACTGAATCTTAAAAGAGGAGAATCCTTATATTCTAGATCTATTAAAGATGTCCTATGTTGACATCATAATTAGATCTTTCCTATTCTTCGGTTAACTCGAATTATCAAGTTATCAAAAAGATGATCGTTCTGAGCTTTCTTTCAAGCTTGATCTAAGATCATTTTTATGATCCTTGAATTTCAAGTCATTCTTTGGGATGAAGCTTTTAGAGCTTCATTCTTTGGAGTTTACCTTCAAACTCAAAAAAGTTGATCCTCTCCTTATTTCTAACTCTTTATGAGAGATATATCCTTTCATATTTTGTTGGAAGAATTATTCTTCCTTTTGAGAGGATAATTGAAGAAGATACTCATTCCTAGACATTATCTTCTTGATGTATTCCATTGGATCATGAGTCCCTTTTTCTTATGGCCATCAAGAAAAAGTACTCAATGGGAATCATTACCCACCGTCCCATACGGGGGGGTTCTTCATCCAATCCACATAACTATGCCTCTATATCTTTTCACCTTCTCTGTCCTTTTAAATGCCCTTCATACTATGGTACCAAATTATAAGAGCAAGGACTAAGGTGCTTAGATACACCACTACTAATCTTACTTAAATAATTGGTTAACCATTTAATGTGGTGTGACTCATCTTATCAAACTTAAAGTTTGACTTGATCTTTGCCCTACTTGGGTCTTTTGGATTTCTTCTCTTCTTTAGCCAAAATAAGAGATAAGACTAGGTCTTTCTCAAATAGATCCCTTCATGTTCAATACTTTACCCATGGGTTTTACTTGGGGATCTAGCTATTATGCTTCATACAAGAAGCCATATTCCTTTGGTCTATATTACTGGAATCCATAACGTATGTTATGTTATCTTCATGAAGCATCAATATACTTTTAGGATTATGCTTTATAGCTTATCTAACTTCTTTTCCTATCCCACGTAGGATTTATACAATCCTTATGGTGTATGCAAGTCTTTTCTTGCATTGGGGTTCTTTGAAAATTCCCAATCTTTGAGAACTTTATCTAGGTTGGAAGACGTAATGAAAGAAGTATGGAGCACTAGTCATACGAGGAAGTACTTCAACTTTTATCTATTTATTGAATATCTTTTACCTTGCAATACCTTATTTGGTCTTTTCAAGGCATAAGATACAAGTTCTGGGGGAATTTCTCCCCCCCTTAAGAGTTTTCATCCTCGAAAACTACCTAAGAATAAATTGAAAATTGTGCTCTTTCAGAAGTATTTGAAAGAGTTTATTTTCAATCTTTTATTGTCCTTCCTGGTGAAAAGAACTATTCAAAGCTTTTTAACTTTCCTTCAATCTTGTTGAACAAATATCCCAAAGTTTCAAGTTTGGATTACCCATAAATTCGATGTCCCATACCACCGAATCTACTTAAGTATTAATGTAAACCTAGACGTCCCATACCATCTGGCTTACATTTCCACTTTTAGTAAAAGGTAAATTTAGCTTGAACTTTGGGAACAAACCTTCTTTTACTCTAATCAAGTAAGCTCTAATGCTCCTTAGACTTGTAAGTGTCATTTCCATTGTGAGGCATAACTGTTGCTCATAACGAAATTATAACTTAGCAAGTCTTAATTGCAACTTGATAAGACTAGTCTTAAATTGACTTTTTCAATTATTCCTTGATTCAGATATACTTCAAAAAATCCCTTTTATGTCACTTGATAATACAGCTAGTTTAAATCTCAACTACATATTATCTCTTATGACATAATGAGTAATCTGAAAATAATTGACTTTGTCAATCAAATCTCTATGTTGAAGTAGATGGTAATTCCATTTACTATAGAGTGCTTTATTTCTAGGACATTAGAAAATGGTACTTAGGGTTTATTACAACCCTTGAGTTTTACCTTCTCTTCATGCCTTGCATTTGCTTGGAAGAATAATTTAAAGCTCCAAATAGTTCTGTAGTTCTTTCAAACAAAGAACTTTTCTTGAACAAAAGCACTAATACTTTCATCTTCCAAAACTAAGATTCTGTTAAACCATATTTTCTCTTCCTTAGAGCTTTAAGAAGATAGTGCTCTAAGTTACCACCATTGTATCGTGGTTTTAAGAGAGAAAATTTTTGCATTACTACCATAAGTTTATGGCCTTGCTTATTAGACATGCCATGGGTTTTTATGGAATTTGAAATTCCATAAGAGGAATTTTATGCTTAAGGTATTTTCAAGAAGTTAGGATTATTTGGCTTTTAATTACTAAGCCAATCATAAAGAAATTAAATGGTTTATAGTGGTCAATTGGCCTCATCACCATTCTTCTTAGAAACTAATAAAATCAAATTCTTCTTAAGCTCAACTTCAAGAACTTAATCTCCCTCTCAATTCAAAAACCCATGTAATATGTTCCATGTGCATAGTGCTTGCCAAACGTTTACACCTTTATTGGAAAAGGTGTGGCATGCATAAGGTTCAGAAGTTGAACCCCTCCTTAAAGCATGCAAAAGTTCCAAATTGGAACTTTGTTCATTCAAAGGATGGTGCAAAATTTCCATGCAACTTTGGATATGCAAGTTGCAACAATGCATTTGATGCATTCTTCCTAATCATGACCATTTTTGTGTACCTCTGATCTTTCTTTTCAAAGCAATGAACTTGATGCATAGTGCAACTTACTTCCATGATTAATTGTCTATGTGACCACAAAAATTGGCCACCTGAATCTATGCATCCACTTCCAAGTCATGTCTATTATGGCATGCACTTGCATATTCTTGAATTTTCAAGGAAAAGAAGGAGGTGAAAATACTTACCTGGAAATTAAGCTTCATCCATCCCTTGATTTTATTTTAGTGGTCTCAAGGTGATGAAGTACGTTTGGGTCATCGCACTCCTTCCCCTTCCATCTTGGCACTTCATGTGTACTTGAGTATTCTCATGTCGATGAAATATGCTTCGATCAACCCATCTTGTCCATTTTGAAATCTTTCTTGGGCACTTGATACTTACTTGTGTACCCATATGTGTGCATTTACCTTTATGCATTTTAAGGGATAGAATCTCTATGCATAGTTAATGGATGCCATGCACATGCCTCCATTATCCTTGGCAAAAGGACTTTTCAAACAAAGCGATGCCCTCATAATTATATGTACTACCATGTAAAACCACTCTTCATGCAAAAGAGATTCATGTTCATAATGCATAAAATATCCACTGATTCATGTATGTGCTAGATTCTTGCATAACTTTATTATTTGGGTATTTCTAAGTTGTGCACATAAGGCCTGTAATATCCACATAAATACAAAAGAAAATGAAAATAAAACCAAATTAATGTGATGAAGAAGCTCCATTTCGTAGCTTCTTGAATGAGTATTCTCCCTATATCATAGCTTTCTCAAAGCTATAAGATATTGTGCGAATACTTAACATTATACATCCGATTAGGCAATAGAAAATATGTAAAGAACAAGGGAAATGATAACGAAATACTTCCCCGAATCCAATTTGATGAAGTTGCATACTCCTCCATGTTTGGGTTTCTACCTTCAACACAAACCTTTGAGGGAGAGAACCTCTCTTTGTTGGGAATGCATCACTCACAAATGGTTACTTTGCAAATCCTCACTACATCCTCTCAAAGAAGAAGGACGGGTGAGTGGTCGGTTCCTTTCATGGAAACTCTACCCAAGTTGATAAGTTAAAACTTGGATAATACTACGAGTAAATTCATGTGTGCATGTGGTTAACTCAATCTCTTCTCTTATGAGCGTTCATAAGTTCGAATTGAATGTTCCAACAAACTACGTTTCTCATTTTATAATCAAACATTGCATGTGTGAAAAGCTCTTACTCAACTTGAACGCAGCAAATCCCATATACGAGATTTTTACTGGTGTGGAATCTCTATATAACAAAAAACGAAAGCTTTGTTCTACATAACTCAAGCGGAGGGAAGAATGTCTCTTCCTCTGCGTCCATGAGCCCTCGTGGGCATGCGTAGTTTGCCTATGGTTACTGACACATCGGCGAGTCCTCCACGGGGGGTTCATAGGAAAAAAATTTTAATTCTTTCGAAGGGGAAAGAAACCTTCCGCGTAGGCTGCACTAGAGAAAGATTCCTCATAAGTTGGACCAGATACTCCTAGCATCTTCTCATGACAGACCATCTAAGTCTATCTGGGATACCATTGTTGTGTGAGAGCTCCATAGCCTCCTCATAAACTAAGAATACTCACTAATTAGACTCACACTAGGAGTGAGAGATGTGTTTCCACCCAACCAACCCCTCCAATATATAGCTCCAAGTCCAAGGGGGTAAGTCCCTCTCAAGGGGACATGTGTACCTTCCATCACATGGGTCCCTAAGGTGGTCACATGGTTTCCAAGCTTAGGAAATCACATGACTTCTAAAAGAAGACTCTCCAAGCTCTCACGTACAAACCAAGTGGCTAGGAGAAGCTTCGAATCAAGCCTAAGGTACTCAATCTTAGAGAATTAACCCTAAGGTACTCAACCTTAGAGAATTAAACCTAAGGTTCAAGGCCCACCTAAAAGGGGTAAATAAACCATAAATCCCAAGGGTTTCACACCTAGAAACCCAAGGGTTCTACCCCTTAGACCCATGTAATTATACAACACATGGTGAGAGATTGATCTTGTTCTATCAAGTAAAGGTGCACTCAATCTGCTGTTCTGCAAAGTTTGTTTCAACCACTTTGGCATAATTTGTGCACTCGATATAAATGTGTTCATTATGTAATACATCATCAACATTTATATCATGTGTGGGCTGAATTTCATGCTCATTTTCAGCCATATTTTGAGAAAAATGTTCAGCCATATGTGGCTGGAAATTTCCAGCAGTTTGGATATTTTTTGGCTGAAAAAATTCAGCCATGTTTGGCTGGAAATTCTCTGCATTTTTAGCTCTATTTTGCCAGAAATTTTCAGCCCTTTGAGCCTCAGTTGGCTGGTCTACATGGCTGTAGTCAAGTGCACCATTTTGGAACAAAGGCATGAGTGTATCGAACACATCTTATGAGCTAATTGTTAGCTGTTTTTTGCATTCAAGTAGAGGGAAAACTGAATTTTCAGCAAATACCACATCTCGACTCACAATAATTGTGTTTATCGTTTATCGATGGACGATACAAACGATATCCCTTACTTTCAACACTATAACCAACAAATATACATTTCTTTGCCTTGTCATCAAGTTTGTGAAATTGTTGTGATGGCACAAGAGCATATGCCAAACAGCCAAACACATGCATATGACTAACCATAGGCTTATGATTGTTCCAAACCTCATAAGGAGTGATGACTCTCAATGCTTTTGTAGGGCACCGATTCAACACATAATTTGCACACATGAATACTTCCATCCAAAACTTATCAGGAAGATGCTTTCCTTTAACCATACATCGTGCCATTTCAAGAAGTGTTCTATTTTTACGCTCGAGAACACATGTTGAGGTGTATATGGCACCGTACATTGGTGTGAAATACCTCTTTCACAAAGAAAAGCATTAAACTCAGGTGACATGTATTCACCACTACGATCCGTGCATAGAGTCAAAAGCTTTTGTAAAGAAAAGTTTTCAGCCATAGCTAAAAATGCTTTGAAGTAGGGAAATACCTCATTCTTTGCTTTCATAGGATACACCCATGCATTGCGAGTAGCATCATCAGTGAAGGTAACAAAATATACATGCTTCCCAAAAGATGGAGTCTTGACGGGACCACATACATCACTATGAACAAGCTACAATTTTCTTGTAGTGTGTGTATGACTATCTTTTGGAAAAGAAGCGATGCATTTTTCCAAGAATGCAACCTTCACATGCATGCTTTTCAATGGACTCAAGTGTAGGCAAGCCAATATCCATGTCCTTCTTTTGCAAGTAAAGCAAACTATTGAAGTTCAAGTGATCAAAACGAACATGCCAAAGCTCCATTTCAGCATGGAAGAAGTATGAGGAACCAAGGCATTCAAGCAGCACTCTTGTATGTATCCATGTGATACCAACCATTACATAATGTACCAGACATCACGATAACATCGCCATTGCTGAAATCATGAACCACACACTTATCATCAACAAA
Source organism: Ceratopteris richardii (assembly GCA_020310875.1). Lineage (NCBI taxonomy): Eukaryota > Viridiplantae > Streptophyta > Polypodiopsida > Polypodiales > Pteridaceae > Ceratopteris > Ceratopteris richardii. The sequence continues at coordinate 212,987,728 of CM035409.1, forward strand.
GTGTACATGACGTTCAGCTTTGGCAATCAACGGAACTGAAATTAAGTTCTTCTTGATACCGGGCACATACAATGCATTTTTCAAGAGAATTACACCTCCATTTGTAGCCATAAGCTCAATTTCTCCTACTCCAATGATAGGATAAGAGAAATTGTTTGCACACACCACATGTCCTCCTTTGGGTGCATCTTTCAAAGAGGCAAAAAATCTTTTGCATGATGTTATGTGCTTTGAAGCACCACTATCAAAGAACCGATCCAAATCAGCCTCATTCACAACCATACATTTAGAATGTAAAGAAGCATCATAATGATATGTAACAACACATGCCCAAAAATCTTGAGCCATGTTAGCTTCATCATTCTTTGCATTTGCTAAATTTTCACAATAGACATGCCGGATTCTTTCTTCTTTTCATTGCATTTAGCAAGCTTTCTACATTCACCAATAGTATGACCAGCCTTTCGGCAATATTTGCATCTCTTCTTCTTTTGCAAATCGGCATCATTAGAGGAATGAGTGGAAGAGGAAGCTTGAGGCTTTGGTTTTGATGAACCCAAAGCTGAACCATACTTGCTTTTCGACTTTTGTGAGATAGCAAGTGCTTGTGTTCCCTCAATTAAACCACTCCTATTCACTCGAGATTGCTCTTCTTGCAAAAGAAGAGACACAACCTCATCAAATGCATACATATTAGGATTTCCTTTTGCAACCAAACAGAGTGTAGTAGCAAAGCTTTGAAAAGATTCTAGTAATCCTTTCAACAATGTAGAAATGAGTGATGCATCCAGAATAATCTCATCTATGTTTGCCAATTGCTCTTTCAAGTCCTTGATGTGTGTCACATACACATCCACCGACTCATTTTTAGCCATACATACATCCTCAAGTTGCTTCCTCAAGTATGCAACATGTGCTTCATTATGCACGGCATACAAAGAAGCAAGAGTGTCCCATGCATGTCGTGATGTAGAACATGACCCAATGTGTGTAACTATATGATGCTTCACAAAACGCGCAATCAATGCATGAGCTTGAGCATCTTTTCCATCCCATCTAAGCTTCTCTTGTGTAGATGGAGAAGGAGAAACCACTGTACTCGAAGAAGAAGCTCCATCTGTGATAGTAGACTATGAAGTAGAAGCATGTGCAGGTCTTTGATCAACATCTGCCACTATGTTCCAAAGTTGTTTTGCAACAAGAACATGCTTCATCATGTAAGACCACATCGGATAGTTGGTACCATCAAGCTTATCTTCAGCTTGAAGCATACCAAACAAGTCATTGCTGCCCGCCATTTCACTAAGGAATAAGAAAGTGACAAAAACTTTACTTTGACGAAAGCTGAAATGAGTGTTGAAATTTCAGCTCACAAACCATCATTCTGATGGTGATTTTGACTGCACGAATGGCTTTGAAATGGGGGTAGAACCCCAACGCACCTGGTGGAAATGTTTCTTGGATGCTGAAATTCACAGTTCTATGCTTGGAAGTCGATTTGCACTCTTAAAAGTGCACGCGCGCTGCGATGCGAAAAACCAAAACTTGAGAAGGAGCTGAAGCTGCTCTGATACCACTATTGGGTGTGTGTAGAGTACGAGAGACACACGAGAAGCACACACAAGGAGCACAAATGTAGCAAGACACACGGAGAAGACGATGGCTGGAATAGCTCTCTATTGACAATGAACTGAACTGAAGTAAGATCTGAATAATATCCCTAAGTACAAAGTACCACCACATATGAGTGAATCATGTATGTGGTAATATGGGGAAAAAGCCTCTAGCCAACACTAGAGTAAAAAGTGCCCATGTATAGGGAAAAGGTTCACATCAAACTACTCGAGGATCACATAAGTGTAACATATATCCCTAGAACTTTATATATATGTGTGTGTATATGTATACACACACACACACACACACACACACACACATATATATATATATATATATATATATATATATATATATATATATATATATATATATATATATATATATATATATATAGACAGAGAGACAGAGAGAGAGAGACCCTGAACCCTAAACATAACAAATAAAAGCAATGGATACCATGCATTGTCACGACGATGTGACATAAGTATTTGCATCTCTTTTAGGCACCGCTAAGGATGCTTGGGATACACTTACCACATTGTACCAGACTATGAATGAGGCTCATGTTGCTTACCTCCGAAAACAATTGGAGGCTGAGCACATGAATGAAGGTGATTCTATGGACAATTTTCTCACAAAGACCAAGGATTTGAAAGAACAGTTGATTTTTGTTGATGAAATTATACCAGATAGCTCACTTGTGCAGACCGTTCTGAATGGTCTTCTTGATTCATATCAGAGTTTTGCTTCTACTCTTTGTTTGATGATGAAAGGCAATCCGAATGCCCTGTCATTTGAGGAGTTAGTCTCTATTCTATTGCAGGAAGACCAGTCTAGGTAGAATAGTTCTATTATGTGTGTTGGACATCAAGCTTTCATGGCTAGTCAGAAGGGCAAGGGAGAATGGAGCTCTTCTACTAGTAAGCAAAAATCTGCAAATGTTGCACATTTGAAGAAGGAAAACAAAGATGAGAAGAAATAAAAAAAGCAGAAATTGTTTGCAAATATTGTAAAGAAAATGATCATGCCATCAAGAGCTATCCAAAACTTGCCAAATTTGGTGTTGCTCTAGCACAATGGTGAGAGCCACGTTAAGAAGCTCCACCTCCTTAATGTCAATCCGCGGAAGAGATAGGAGTGATATGAAGATCGTGACTGTGAGATGAAGTGAGAGAGATGATGAGAAGCATAGAGATGCACACACACACATACACACACACAACTAAGAGACAAGCAAGACACAATGGAAGGTGGGAAATCAACTCTATTGCTCAAGATCTCAATTACAAGCTCAAATTAGTTCTAAGCTCACATTAACCAACCTCAAAAATGAGCTCTCTAGCTCTTTTTATAGATTCTAGATTAGTTTTGACCGGTTTCATATCTAGTGACCGGCATAGTTAAAAAATAAGTCCTAGAGGCTATTCGAAAGGGTAAACGGTGTCTAAAAATAACCAAAATTGGTGCGCTCATTCTACCTAAGCTCAATGACTCCTCTGCTTGCACAAAATGGAGCTATAGATTACAAAAAGGGTTTTTCTATATTACATATGTTACAAAAGTGATGAAAATCACTGTTGGAGGTCTTGAAAAGTATTTATAAAACATAAGTCTTTAAAAAATTGATTCGACTGACTCCCTGCTCTGTCTTTACATGCTTCCGCGTCTTCTATGCCTCTAGCTACTGCCAACACATATACATATACATATACATATACATATACATATACATATACATATACATATACATATACATATACATATACATATACATATACATATACATATACATATACATATACATATACATATACATATACATATACATATACATATACATATACATATACATATACATATACATATACATATACATATACATATACATATACATATACATATACATATACATATACATATACATGTACATATACATATACATGTACATATACATATACCTATACATATACAGATACAGATACATCTACATATACATATACATGTACATATACATTTACATATACATATATGTATACATATACATGTACATATACATATACATCTACATCTACATATACATATATGTATACATATACATATACATATATGTATACATATACATATACATATATGTATACATATACATATACATATACATATACATATACATATACATATACATATACATATACATATACATATACATATACATATACATATACATATACATATACATATACATATACATATACATATACATATACATATACATATACATATACATATACATATACATATACATATACATATACATATACATATACATATACATATACATATACATATACATATACATATACATATACATATACA
>CM035409.1:212999220-213169220 GCA_020310875.1 Ceratopteris richardii
GGCTAAATGCAGGATAAAACATCAGTGTACAGTGCCGTATACACCTCAATAGAATGGAATTGCTGAATGAAAGAACATGTCACTCATGGAGATGGCAAGGTGTATGGTCAAGAGTTAGGCTTTACCATACAGTTTGTGGCTTGAGGCTGTTATGTGTGCAGTATATGTACTGAACAGGTGTCCCACTAAAGCACTGCAGTCTATCACTCCATATGAGGCTTGGCATGGTCGCAAGCCATCTGTTGCTCATCTATGTGTTTTTGGTTGTCTGGCATATGCATTAGTGCCTAAACAACATCGTAGAAAATTGAATTATAAAGCCAATAAAATGTATTTTTGTTGGGTATAATTTAGAAAGTAAAGGCCATTATCTGTATCATCCACAGACTAAACGCATTCTAGTTAGTCGTGATGTTGTTTTTTGGAAGATGCTATTTAGCCATTGCTTTCATGTACTAAGGAGACATTTGTTAGCTCTAATGACATGTATGATACTTCGCTTCCTCTTTTTACAGGTGGATAGTGGTCCTAATGAGGCAACTTCTTAGCCTTTGCAGGTTTCATATGATGATGTAGATCATTCCATTTTTTATGCAGATTTACATGATGCACTTGTTGATGAGAGAGCTGATATTGAGCAGGCAATAACTATGCCAAAATGACTGGCATAGACCTTGTGTGATAACAAATTAGATGCACCTCTATCATATCGTACTCACTCAGGCTCTCATAGTGCCTCTTTGCATTAGATTGCTATGCTATGGCTGCCTCTAGTCTCTGTGATGAGACTGAACCTGTTTCGTTTGATGAAGCACAAAATTATGAACATTGGATGGCTGCAATTCAATCTGAATATGATGCTATCATGAAAAATGGTACCTGGTCTTTATGTGACTTGCCACCTGGCAAGAAGGCCGTTGGCACTAAGTGGGTATACAAGCTGAAGCATAAACCTGATGGAATAGTTGATAGGTATAAAGCTAGGCTTGTTGCAAAGGTTTATGTGCAGGAAAGAGGTATTGATTTTGATGAAACCTTTGCTCCTACTTGCTGAATGACTATTGTTCGTAGCATCTGTGCACTTGCAACTCAATCAGGGTTGGAATGTACATCAGTTGGACATTAAAATAGCATTTTTGAATGGTGACTTGCATGAAGAAGTGTATATTTTTCAGACCCGTGGCTTTGTGCAGAAAGGGCATGAAAACCAGGTGTGCAGGTTAAAGAACGCATTATATGGTTTAAAGCAAGCACCATGTGATTGGTATGAAACGATACATGCCTATCTCTAACAGTCCAACTGAAAGCACCTTATATGTTAAGTGTTTTCATGATGTGCTTTTGATCATTGTGGTGTATGTTGATGATATGCTGCTCAATAGTCCTCATGACATGCATATTGTTGATTTTAAGGCTGATTTGCATGCCTCATTTGAGATTTCTGATTTGGGGCATTTGCATCACTATTTGGGCATTCAATTTATGCAAGTTGATGGTAGAATGGTTTTTTATCAAACAAAATATATTGACACATTATTGCAGCATTTTGGCCTTGAACACTGTAAGCCTATTGCCACTCCTTTGGAGACAGGTTTACGATTGAGTCTTCATGGTGCTTGAGATGCATTTGATGTTGTTCTCTATCAACAGGTTGTTGGATGCTTGATTTACTTATGCATTTTTCGGCCAGATTATTCAGTTTGCTTTCTCACAAATGAGCAAGTTTATGCATTGCCCAGGTGCCAAGCATTGGCAGGCAGTTAAGCGCATCTTTGGCTACTTGAATGATACCCGACTACTTGGATTGTTTTATCCCAAGGGGGAATCACTACCGCCAAATTTGCATGCTTTTTCTGACAGCGATTGGGCTGGTTGCTATGACACTCGTGTGTCCACCAGTGGCTTTTGCTTCATGCTTGGTAGCTCATGTATATCTTGGTTGAGCAATAAGCAGCCTACTATGGCCACTTCTAGTTGTGAGGTTGAGTATAGGGTAGCTTTCACAGCGACTTTTGAGTGTGTGTGGCTTAGATGCCTTATGGTTGATTTGGGTGTTGGTCACTCTTCTATCACCACCATCTTCACTGACAGTCAGAGCACATTGGAAGTTGCGAGGAACCCTGTGTTCCATGCTCGCACTAAGCACATTGAGGTGCATTATCATTATGTGAGGGAAAGTGTAGAGGAGGTACTGGGGTATCCGCTTTTAACAAAAGTAGAGAATGAAGATTAAACACGTCCAGTACATCACCTACTCAAGGGGGGTTCTCTTTAGGGAAGTATACCCTTTAACATTTCTGTGAGCAGGTAGATAACACGGATTGCACAGAGTGGTAAATACTTCAGAAAATATGGACAACCAATGACCAAAGAAGACCATACACTTCTTGATTCGAATCAGACGATTACAAGGTTGGGCAGAGTGATGCTCAAAAGTGCAAGCTTAGGGCTGACAAGCCACCCTAAAAGTATTAACTCCAATACAACAGATCAGCATAAGGGGCCACTGATATGTAGGCTAACTTAGAACAATACAAATGGTAGAATTTCTCAAGAGAATAGAGATTAATCAACACACTGACTCAGAAAAGAAAATAAATCCAAGCTACTCTCTTACACTATAGTGCTCATAGCCCTCCACTGAGAAGCCTACCCTCTGTATACACACTACAGAGTAGCTCCTACAATAGACTTGAAACCACCAAGTGTAAGAGAGGACTTCTGCACGTACGCACGAACCACTGTATCTCTAAAATTGTTGTTGTACTTGTACCCAAATGAACACAAATCCATTGTTTTTATAGGCCCCAATAGGTCAAGAGGGCCTTGCTTCACGTCCACTAATCACGCGCCGGTGGATTGCCCAAAATTGGGGGGTAGGTCAAATATTCCACTTGATTTGAGTTGGATCCACAAAAATAGGTAGTCGCCGTGAATAGTTGGGGGCAACTCCACTTTTAATAATTACCTTTTACCTTTTCACCTGCCATCCGAGATTCTCATTTTGTGTAATTTTGTTTCCTCACTGATTTAATCTCAGGCACTTCAATGAAGTGCTTGTAGCATGCATAGCCTCACCAGTTGGATTGCTTCCAGCCTTACCAAATGACCTTGACCATTCCTCCTAAGTGGTTGATAGTATGATTACTAAGCATGATGTGTTCATCCAGTCCACCAACTGCCCCTTTTGTCCCACCCACTATAACACCTTTTACCCCATGCTCTATCTGATGATGTACCAGTTGTCAGATGCCTCCAAATCAAAGCGCCCATCAGGCCGAGAAGGAGTGTTGATTGCAGTAATCAGCTTTAGCTTCTTTATGTCCTCCATTAGTGAGATGTTTCAGAGCTCAAGGTTTATCATTGGAAGTGGAGGAGATTGCAATACCTCATATGATCAAAGCATGAATTTGTGTGTGTGGGTGCGTGAGTGAATGTGTAGGTGTGTGTGTATGTGGGGGAACATGTGATTGTGTGGGTGTGTTGCATGTGTGTGCGTGTGGTTGTGCATGTATGTGTGGGTGCGGGTGTATAGGCATAGATGTGCGTATATGTGAATGTGCATATGTGTGCAATTGTGGGTGTGTGTGTATGTAAGTGTGTGTGTGTGGCGGGGTGGTGTGAGTGGAGGGGGAGAGGCGGAGGTGGAGATGAGTGGAGGGGGCGGGGGTGGAGACGAGTGGAGGGGGCAGGGGTGGAGGTGAGTGGAGGGCGGGGGTGGAGGTGAGTGGAGGGCGGGGGTGGAGGTGAGTGGAGGGGGCGGGTGTGGAGGAGAGTGGAGGGCGGGGGTGGAGTTGAGTGGAAGGGGGCGTGTGTGGAGATGAGTGGAGGGGGCGGGTGGAGGTGAGTGGAGGGGGCGTGTGGAGGTGAGTGGAGGGGGCGGGTGGAGGTGAGTGGAGGGGGCGTGTGTGGAGGTGAGTGGAGGGGGCGGGTGGAGGTGAGTGGAGGGGGCGTGTGTGGAGGTGAGTGGAGGGCGGGGGTGGGCTGCAGGAGGGGTCAGCGGGGGGCTGCGAGAGGGGTCAGCGGGGGGGGTCAGCGGGGGTGGCGGGGGGCTGCGGGAGGGGTGAGCGGGGGGGGGGGGGGGTCAGCGGGGGTGGCGGGGGGCTGCGGGAGGGGTCAGCGGGGGGGTCAACGGGGGTGGCGGGGGGTTGCGGGAGGGGTCAGCAGGGGGGGTCAGCGGGGGTGGCGGGGGGCTGCGGGAGGGGTCAGTGGGGGGGTCAGCGGGGGTGGCGGGGGGCTGCGGGAGGGGTCAGCGGGGGGGTCAACGGGGGTGGCGGGGGGCTGCGGGAGGGGTCAGCGGGGGGCTGCGGGAGGGGTCAGCGGGGGGCTGCGGGAGGGGTCAGCGGGGGGCTGCGGGAGGGGTCAGCGGGGGGCTGCGGGAGGGGTCAACGGGGGGCTGCGGGAGGGGTCAACAGGGGGGTCAGCGAGGGTGGCGAGGGGCTGCAGGAGGGGTTTGCGGGGGGGTCAGCGGGGGTGGCGGGGGAGGTGAGAGAAGGAGGGGAGGAAGAGAGAGAGAGAGAGAGAGAGAGAGAGAGAGAGAGAGAGAGAGAGAGAGAGAGAGAGAGAGAGAGAGAGAGAGAGAGAGAGAGAGAGAGAGAGAGAGAGAGAGAGAGAGAGAGAGAGAGAGAGAGAGAGAGAGAGAGAGAGAGAGAGAGAGAGAGAGAGAGAGAGAGAGAGAGAGAGAGAGAGAGAGAGAGAGAGAGAAAAGAAAGAAGGGGAGGGGGTAGGCCATGAGAGAGAGAGGAAGGGAGGAGGGGAGAGAGAGAGAGAGAGAGAGAGAGAGAGAGAGAGAGAGAGAGAGAGAGAGAGAGAGAGAGAGAGAGAGAGAGAGAGAGAGAGAGAGAGAGAGAGAGAGAGAGAGAGAGAGAGAGAGAGAGAGAGAGAGAGAGAGAGAGAGAGAGAGAGAGAGAGAGAGAGAGAGAGAGAGAGAGAGAGAGAGAGAGAGAGACTAATCAACTGAAATGAAAGCAACAATCTGCCCGGAATACTGAAAGCATCAACTGCCCAGACATAAATATGTCTAAGAAATGGAACGGACACTCCCTGAAGCTACAGCCCAAGGCATCTGAGAGCTCTCCTCTCAATCTCTTTCTCTTCTATCTTCTTCGGACTTCATGCTCAGAGTGCCAGTGGGTTCTGCCTACTGCTCACATGCCACAAAGAGAGAAAGGGAAAAGAGAAGGGGTACTACAGACCCCCACATCAAGCTTTTGCACCGTCCCTGGTGCAATTTCTCCCTTATTTTACTCATTTCAAAGAGATTTAGTTATGCTGCAATTACTGTAAAGAAACACGGTATGTACAAGGAATGAAGTGCTTCCATTTTGACCTAATTGAGATACTTCTTCACCCTGGAGATGTTGACCAGGGGAATCCTTTTACCCTGCAGATCTTCCAGATGCACTGCGCCATGTGGCAATACCTCGATTACCTCTTAAGGTCCTATCCACTTGGGTGCCAATTTAGTTTGAATTGGTGGAACCTGATGCACTAAAACCATAGACCCTTTCTGAACTTCATTGGATCTCAGATACCTGTCATGCAATCTCTTGCGCTCTTCTTGTGTCACCAGAAGTTTGTGCATTGCCCCTTCTCTGTACTCTTCTAATGCCACCAATCTCTGAATGGGGGGTTCAATTCCAATGGTTTTGATTCCTATTTCTTTTCTGATGATAAACTCAAATGGTGCCAATGCCTCTTTCCCATAAACTAAGCGAAATGGAGTCTCGCCTGTAGTTCCCCTCTTCGTGGTTCTGAAAGCCCAAATTGCACCAATTAGTGCTAGTGGCCAAGAGCTTTGATGATCGAAAGATAATTTGCGAAGTAGTCCAATCAAAATCTTATTGGAACTCTCTGCTTGGCCATTTGCCCTTGGGTAATAGGCACAAGACTTTTTATGGAAGATTTTGTACCTGTCAAATATAAACTGGAGCAATTGATTTACAAAATGTGTGCCTCTATCACTAGTAATCTCCAGTGGGCAACCAAATCTTGAGGAAATACGTTTATACACAAATTTAGCTACTGTTAAAGCCGTGCAATCCACAGTAGCTTTAGCCTCTACCCATTTAGTGGCATAACATGTAGCCATCAAAATATACTTTTTACCTCTAGGTTGACCAGTTGGGCTAATTGGTCCTATGAAATCAAGACCCCATCGTTCAAATGGAAGCCATCCAGTAGATATGACTAATGGTTGGAAATTCAATCTGGTTGGCGCGGGAGCACACCTCTGGTAGATGTGGCATTCTTTAGCAAACTTGATTGCATCCTTGAAAATATGAGGCCACCATAAACCTTTGTGGATGATTCTATGAGCCAATTCTTCCCCCTTTAGATGTCCTTCATTGTGTGCAGCCTCTAGCAGAAGATTTACCTCCTCTGGATAGACACACCTTCTCAATATATCATCCTGACAGTATTTATATAAATTTCCATTTATAAGAGAATAGGCTTTGGTTTTCAAAAGTAATCTTCTTTTTTCTACAGGTTTCAAGTGTTCTGGGATCTTTCCAATAGTGAGAACATGAAGAATTTCATCATACCAACCAGCCCGAATTGCAATTAGGAAAAGATTGCTATCCACTAGTTCATCATTAATACCTGTTGCCTTTTCGCTCATTGCAGTTCTGGACACTTGATCTGCCATGTAATGCTCTTTACCTGGCTTAATATGAATATCAAAATTAAATTCTTGAAACAAGAGTAACCATCTCCAAATCCTTCCTGCTACTCTAGGCTTGTTTATCAAATACTTCAAGGGCTGATGATCAGAGATAACAATGAAATGTACACCAAGGAGATAATGTCGAAACTTTTGAAGAGCAAATACGATAGCCAAACCTTCTCTTTCCGTTGTACTGTAATTCCTTTCAGCTTGGTTGAGTAATCTGCTGGCATAAGAGATAGGTCTATCCACTTTGTGAGATGATGGTTGAGCTAAAACTGCACCAACAGCATGAAGACTAGCATCTGTATGCACATGAAATTCCAATGACCAATTAGGAACACTTAAAAGTGGAGCAGTACATAGCCTCAACTTTAGTTCACAAAATGCTTTGTCGGCTTCAGCACTCCATGAGAAAGGGATCTTTTTACTGGTAAGCCTTGACAAGGGCTTAGCAATTTCTGAATACATCTTGATGAATCTTCTGTGATACCCTGCATGGCCCAAGAAACTTTGCACTTCCTTTGGGCTTTGTGGAATTGGCATGGAAAGAATAGCTGTAACCTTTGCAGGGTCAACAGTTATACCTTCAGCAGATACTATGTGACCAAGAAGAGTGCCCTTAGTGACCAAAAAGTGACATTTATCAGGATTCAATTTCAAACCTGTTTTGAGACATTGCTCAAAAATTTCTTTTAGATTTTCCAAATGGTCATGGAAATCTTGAACTGCTTCCCTTTTATCTGTACCTGAAAATACTGAAAAGTCATCCATGAAAATGCGTAGAAAGGTTGTTAACCATTTGCCCAATATCAGATACATCGTTCTATTAAATGAAGCTGGTGCATTCTTCAAACCAAAAGCCATTCGAGTATAGACATAAGTGCCCCAGGGAGTGACAAAGGCTGTTTTGTCCCTATCACCAGGATGGATCACTATCTGATTGTAGCCACTAAAACCATCCAAGAAACTATAAAAAGTGTGACCAGCTACTTCCTCAAGTACTTGCTCTGTGAAGGGCTGAGGAAATCCATCTTGAACAGTCACTTTGTTCAAAGCACGAAAATCAACACATACTCTTATTTTTCCACTATTTTTCTTGGGCACAATAACCATAGAAGAAAGCCACCTGGAATGTTCTACTGGAACAATTATACCCGCTTCTTCTAGTTTTGTAATCTCTGCTTTTACCGCCTCTGCATACTTCAGATTGAGTCGATATGGCCTACTTCTTACAGGCGTGGCTCCCTCAACTAAGGGTATCCGATGTAACCCAAGCTCTTCTGGTATCCCTGTTAGATCTTTGTAGGACCATGCGAAGACACTTTTATAAGAAAAAAGCAAAGAAGTTACCTTCTGTAGCAAGGGAGGATAATGCCACAACCAGGATGCTAAGTGGACTACTTTAGGGTTCTCTTCATTCCCTAAATTTACTTCTTGAACCAATGTTTCAGGACTGGTCTTGTTTGAGAAATCATCTCCACTATATGCAGGAGTGGATTTTAATTTATATTCTGCAACATGTTCTTCCATCCATCCTTGAGGTATATCTGCAAAAGGAAGATCTTCCCTGCTCTTAAATTCATAACCTTCTTCCTCCGATACTTTTATATTAGTTGCCTCTTCAAAGCTTGTAGTTTCCTTCAATTGTTCATTCTTCAACACCTTGTGGTCTTCGTTGCCCTTTTCTGTAATTACTTTATCTGCAACTTCTTCCTCAATTTCATTGATCTCCACTGTGCAACACTCTGCACTTCCCATCATCCAATTTAACAATGTATCATCTTCTTGAGGTATAGAGGGCATTACCTGAGTATCCACAGTATATCCAGTGGTTTTTCCTGAGTCGAATCCCTCTTCCAAATGTAATTGTAGTTGGCTATTGGTGCTTGTTGAAATCCATAGTTTGTTTTTCCCCCAATCTTGCAAAGCTTTTGCTTGTCTCAGCCAAGGTCTCCCCAGGAGTAAAGGGTAAGAAGTCTCCTGTGGAAGTGCAATAACAACAAAATCCAACACAAAGTGGCAACCCTGTACTATCATCCGTACCTTTTCAATAATGCCAAGAGGCGCAACCCGATGTTGATCTGCTAGTGTAACTGTAAATGGTGCCATTTTGGTGGGGTTCAAATTCAGTTTCTTCATTGTGAAATCTGGCATCAAATTGATACCAGAGCCTCCATCTATGATCACACCTGTGAGAGTTTCATCCTTTATACAAACAGATAGTCTTGAGCTTTGGTAGCCTGCTAAGGGTGCAGCGGGAAAATCAACCATGAAACCATCTATACTAGGTGATTGGACCAAGTGAGCAGAGTGTATAATCTTCAGTAAGTCACTTCTTATTTTTGAATCCATCCTTATAAGTTCATATAGACTAACCTTGTGATGAATACCTTTCAAGACCTGTTCAATGTTTACCTCCTGAGTGTTTTCTTGCAGACTTGTTGGTTGGCCCTTTAGAGAAGTAGTCATCTTATTATAAGCTCCTTCAATTTGTGCTTGGTCCTTCCATCCAGACTCCTTTTCTTCCTCTTTATCCTGAAATCCTTGTTGTTCATCTCTCTGGGTTGCAGCTGCTTGCCTAGCTCTAGTCATCATGAACATTGCAGAGGATGAAACAGCATAAGTCTGAGTGGTTTTTCCTTCTTCATGTGGAGAGACTGCAATCATATGAATTGGAGCAGGTCGACCTCTTGGGCAATCTTTGGTATAATGATCCTTGGCCTCTGGACAATGTTGACAAGGAGGTGCATCTTCTGGGAGGGAACACCTGTTTTGCATGTGGCCGTACTCACCACAACGATAGCACATCAAAGGTCTATTATACCTAGGTTTTGCAGGCCGATTCTCCTCTCTATTAGATGTATTTGAAGTACTAGCATAGTATGAATCCAAAGTTTGAGGGTTACTTCTTTGTTGTGTACCCTTGAGGTAGTAGCAATCTCTAGCTTCATGACCATCCTTTCCACAAAATTGACAGCTTACCTTGTTAGGGCAATTAGCATTGGAATGTCCATTGTTGTTACAGATCGCGCACCAAATTTGTCTCCTTATATCTTGTGTGGTCTTCAAATCTTCTAACTCACGGCGAAGTTGGGCTACTTCATCATCCGTGCGTCGCAATGGTGGCAAGACCTTCTCTTCTTGTTGATTTTGTTGCATTTTTAATGCCTCCAGTTCCCTCCTTAGTTGCTCAATAGGATCCAGGTCTGCAGCATACTTAGGTTGTGTATCCCCTTCAAAATGTTGCCTTGCTTCTTCAATGTGTGATGCCGCTGCAACAAAATCATTGAGGGTGGCATCCAATCTAAGAGACTCACGAAGCTTCTGCTGAGATGACCTGGGTAGAGCCTTCTCTATCCACTTTTTAACCAAAAAGTCACCTGGAGCATGTGGCAGACGTGCAACAAGTGCTTTTGTTCTAGTGTGAAGTTCATGAAAAGATTCACCTGATCTTAGCTTCAAATTCTCTAGCTGATCTAGAGCTCTTTCTGAGGAATCACTTGGTCGGAATGTCTGTGAGAATGCCGCCTTCAGAGCCTCCCATGTAGTGAAATGGCCATCTGCATATTGACTATACCATTTATCTGCAAGACCCTCCAATGTGGATGGAAAAAGTGCCAGCATTGCATCCTCTCTATTTTGCAGACCTCTTCCACGGCATAAAGAGATGAATCTCCTCACATGATCATCAGCATCCTCATAAGCTTGTCCCTTGAAGGTAGGGAATTTGATGTTTAATCTGGAGAGAAAATGAGAGAGGTCCTCCATTTGTACTGGTGTTTCTTCGGACGTATCTGAGGAGAAGTCTAGGGTTCTCCTATACCTCTCTTTTGACAATGGTGTCGTACCCAAATCAATAGATAAATTTAGGGAAGGCAGAGGGGAGGTAGACTCACTAGCCGTGGTTATTGCTAACTTGTTAAGGCTCCTCCGACCACGAAGAGACTCCTTATCTGCTCCTGTATGGGTCATGTACCTACTTGCAAATGTAATAGGGCAAGAATACCTCTCACAGAAATGCAAAGGTCCCACCGGGCATGCCAAACTGTAGAGGAGGTACTGGGGTATCCGCTTTTAACAAAAGTAGAGAATGAAGATTAAACACGTCCAGTACATCACCTACTCAAGGGGGGTTCTCTTTAGGGAAGTATACCCTTTAACATTTCTGTGAGCAGGTAGATAACACGGATTGCACAGAGTGGTAAATACTTCAAAAAATATGGACAACCAATGACCAAGGAAGACCATACACTTCTTGATTCGAATCAGACTATTACAAGGTTGGGCAGAGTGATGCTCAAAAGTGCAATCTTAGGGCTGACAAGCCACCCTAAAAGTATTAACTCCAATACAACAGATCAGCATAAGGGGCCATTGATATGCAGGCTAACTCAGAACAATACAAATGGTAGAATTTCTCAAGAGAATAGAGATTAATCAACACACTGACTCAGAAAAGAAAATAAATCCAAGCTACTCTCTTACACTATAGTGCTCATAGCCCTCCACTGAGAAGCCTACCCTCTGTATACACACTACAGAGTAGCTCCTACAATAGACTTGAAACCACAAAGTGTAAGAGAGGACTTCTGCACGTACGCACGAACCATTGTATCTCTAAAATTGTTGTTGTACTTGTACCCAAATGAACACAAATCCATTGTTTTTATAGGCCCCAATAGGTCAAGAGGGCCTTGCTTCACGTCCACTGATCACGCGCCGGTGGATTGCCCAAAATTGGGGGGTATGTCAAATATTCCACTTGATTTGAGTTGGATCCACAAAAATAGGTAGTCGCCGTGAATAGTTGGGGGCAACTCCACTTTTAATAATTACCTTTTACCTTTTCACCTGCCATCCGAGATTCTCATTTTGTGTAATTTTGTTTCCTCACTGATTTAATCTCAGGCACTTCAATGAAGTGCCTGTAGCATGCATAGCCTCACCAGTTGGATTGCTTCCAGCCTTACCAAATGACCTTGACCATTCCTCCTAAGTGGTTGATAGTATGATTACTAAGCATGATGTGTTCATCCAGTCCACCAACTGCCCCTTTTGTCCCACCCAATATAACACCTTTTACCCCATGCTCTATCTGATGATGTACCAGTTGTCATATGCCTCCAAATCAAAGCGCCCATCAGGCCGAGAAGGAGTGTTGATTGCAGTAATCAGCTTCAGCTTCTTTATGTCCTCCATTAGTGAGATGTTTCAGAGCTCAAGGTTTATCATTGGAAGTGGAGGAGATTGCAATACCTCATATGATCAAAGCATGAATTTGTGTGTGTGGGTGCGTGAGTGAATGTGTAGGTGTGTGTGTATGTGGGGAAACATGTGATTGTGTGGGTGTGTTGCATGTGTGTGCGTGTGGTTGTGCATGTATGTGTGGGTGCAGGTGTATAGGCATAGATGTGTGTATATGTGAATGTGCATATGTGTGCAATTGTGGGTGTGTGTGTATGTAAGTGTGTGTGTGTGGTGGGGTGGTGTGAGTGGAGGGGGAGAGGCGGAGGTGGAGATGAGTGGAGGGGGCGGGGGTGGAGACGAGTGGAGGGGGCAGGGGTGGAGGTGAGTGGAGGGCGGGGGTGGAGGTGAGTGGAGGGCGGGGGTGGAGGTGAGTGGAGGGGGCGGGTGTGGAGGAGAGTGGAGGGCGGGGGTGGAGTTGAGTGGAGGGGGGCGTGTGTGGAGATGAGTGGAGGGGGTGGGTGGAGGTGAGTGGAGGGGGCGTGTGTGGAGGTGAGTGGAGGGGGCGGGTGGAGGTGAGTGGAGGGGGCGTGTGTGGAGGTGAGTGGAGGGGGCGGGTGGAGGTGAGTGGAGGGGGTGTGTGTGGAGGTGAGTGGAGGGCGGGGGTGGAGGTGAGTGGAGGGCGGGGGTGGAGGTGAGTGGAGGGGGCGGGTGTGGAGGAGAGTGGAGGGCGGGGGTGGAGTTGACTGGAGGGGGGCGTGTGTGGAGATGAGTGGAGGGGGCGGGTGGTGGTGAGTGGAGGGGGCATGTGTGGAGGTGAGTGGAGGGGGCGGGTGGAGGTGAGTGGAGGGGGCGTGTGTGGAGGTGAGTGGAGGGCGGGGGTGGAGTTGAGTGGAGGGCGGGGGTGGAGGTGAGTGGAGGGGGTGGAGATGAGTGGAGGGGGCGTGTGTGGAGGTGAGTGGAGGGCGGGGGTGGAGGTGAGTGGAGGGGGCGGGTGGAGGTGAGTGGAGGGGGCGTGTGTAGAGGTGAGTGGAGGGGGCGGGTGGAGGTGAGTGGAGGGGGCGTGTGTGGAGGTGAGTGGAGGGCGGGGGTGGGCTGCAGGAGGAGTCAGCGGGGGGGTTAGCGGGGGGCTGCGGGAGGGGTCAGCGGGGGGGGGGGTCATCGGGGGGGGTCAGCGGGGGTGGCGGGGGGCTGCAGGAGGGGTCAGCGGGGGGGTCAGCGGGGGTGGGCTGCAGGAGGGGTCAGCGGGGGGGTCAGCGGGGGGGGGGGGGGGTCAGCGGGGGTGGCGGGGGGCTGCGGGAGGGGTCAGCGGGGGGGGGTCAGCGGGGGTGGGGGGCTGCGGGAGGGGTCAGCGGGGGGGTCAGCGGGGGTGGCGGGGGGCTGCTGGAGGGGTCAGCGGGGGGGTCAGCGGGGGTGGCGGGGGTCTGCGGGAGGGGTCAGCGGGGGGGTCAGCGAGGGTGGCGGGGGGCTGCGGGAGGGGTCAGCGGGGGGGTCAGCGGGGGTTGCGGGGGAGGTGAGAGAAGGAGGGGAGGAAGAGAGATGAGAGAGAGAGAGAGAGAGAGAGAGAGAGAGAGAGAGAGAGAGAGAGAGAGAGAGAGAGAGAGAGAGAGAGAGAGCGAGAGAGAGAGAGAGAGAGAGAGAGAGAGAGAGAGAGAGAGAGAGGAGAGAGAGAGAGAGAGAGAGATGAGAGAGAGAGAGATAGGAGAGAGAGAGAGAGAGAGAGAGAGAGAGAGAGAGAGAGAGAGGAGAGAGAGAGAGAGAGAGAGAGAGAGAGAGAGAGAGAGAGAGAGAGAGAGAGAGAGAGAGAGAGAGAGAGAGAGAGAGAGAGAGAGAGAGAGAGAGAGAGAGAGAGAGAGAGAGAGAGAGAGAGAGAGAGAGAGAGAGAGAGAGAGAGAGAGAGAGAGAGAGAGAGAGAGAGAGAGAGGAGAGAGAGAGAGAGAGAGAGAGAGAGAGGAGAGAGAGAGAGAGAGAGAGAGAGAGAGAGAGAGAGAGAGAGAGAGAGAGAGAGAGAGAGAGAGAGAGAGGAGAGAGAGAGAGAGAGAGAGAGAGAGAGGAGAGAGAGAGAGAGGAGAGAGAGAGAGAGAGAGAGGAGGGAGAGAGGAGAGAGAGAGAGGAGAGAGGAGAGAGAGAGAAGAGAGGAGAGAGAGAGAGAGAGAGGAGAGAGAGAGAGAGAGAGAGAGAGAGAGAGAGAGAGAGAGAGAGAGAGAGAGAGAGAGAGAGAGAGAGAGAGAGAGGAGAGAGAGAGAGAGAGAGAGAGAGAGAGAGAGAGAGAGAGAGAGAGAGAGAGAGAGAGAGAGAGAGAGAGAGAGAGAGAGAGAGAGACTAATCAACTGAAATGAAAGCAACAATCTGCCCGGAATACTGAAAGCATCAACTGCCCAGACATAAATATGTCCAAGAAATGGAACGGACACTCCCTGAAGCTACAGCCCAAGGCATCTGAGAGCTCTCCTCTCAATCTCTTTCTCTTCTATCTTCTTCGGACTTCATGCTCAGAGTGCTAGTGGGTTCTGCCTACTGCTCACATGCCACAAAGAGAGAAAGGGAAAAGAGAAGGGGTACTACAGAGAGATTCTCTGTTGGCAAGATCAGCTTGGCATATGTGCCCATGCAAGAGAACATTGCAGAACATTTTACGAAGGCTCTGCTTAGGGAGAACTTTGAAGGTTTCCAAAAATCTTTGGGCTTACTTTGTTTTGTGGATTGATTCCAGATAGCTTGGCACTTCCTTATACATGAGTGCCAACTCCTTGTTCACCGCATCACTTCCAGAGGGGATTTATTGATATATTTAGGTAGTGATGTGTGTGAACACTCTAGGACCATCGAGGCACTTTTTTCCCTTTTAGGAGGTTCTTTTCCCCCGGCTTGTATATACGCCTATTGCCCTAATGAGCTACTTATCTTTGTACATTCTAGTGGTAATACATTCAGCATTGTGCGTTGAGCTCCAAGCTTTTTCTTCTTCATTGTGCTGTTCGTGTGCTTCCGCGGACGTCTAATTCCAACACTTCTTCTTCTTCCTTGTGTTGTTCACGTGCTTCCACAGACGTCTAACTCCAACATATACATGTATGTATACATGTGTATATGTGTGTATGCATATGTATGTGTAGTAAGTGTATGTGTGTTTTTGTATATTATATGTGTGTACATTTGTATGTATGCCTGTGTATGTGTGTGAATGTGTATGTGTGTATCTTTGTGTGTGTAATGTGGGTGTATCTATATGTGTACATATGTATATGTGTGTATGTGCAAGTATCTATATGTGTATGTGTATGTATAAGTGTGTATACGTATATATGTATGTGTATACATGTATGTATACATGTGTATGTGTGTGTATGCATATGTATATGTATAGAGTGTATGTATATATATATATATATATATATATATATATATATATATATATATATATATATATATATATATATATATATATATATATATATATATATATATATATATATATATATATATATATATGTATATGTATGTGTGTGTGTGTGTGTGTACGTTTGTGTGCATGCATGTGTATGTGTGTGTATGTGTAGGTGTGTATCTTTGTGTGTGTAATGTGGGTGTATCTATATGTGTATGTATGTATACATGTGTATTTTCAAGTATCTATATGTGTACGTGTATGTGTATGTGTATGTGTATGTGTATGTGTATGTGTGTGTACGCATATACGTGTATATATATGTGTATGTGTGTGCATATGGGTGTATGAATATGTATGTGTATGTATATGTATGTATGTATATGTGTGTGTATGTGTCTGTAGGTATGTATGTGAGTGTATGTATGTGTGTATGTGGGTGTGTATATGTGTATGCATGTATGTATTCATATGCATGTGCATTATTTATGCATATGTATGTATGTGTGTGTCTTTATGTGTGTGTATGTATATGTGGGTGTATGTATCTATGTGTGTGTATGTATTTATGTGTGTGTATGTGTATGTGTGTATGTCGTGACGGTTCACCTGGACCATCGCCACAATCCCGTCGACCCCACACCATCGCGATTGGCTCATGCCATCGCGCCGATGCTGCCACGTGGCAAGCTAGACCATCGCGACGATACCCTTAGACCATCACAATGCCTCGACATTTGAACCATCGCGATTGGCTCATGCCATCGTGCTTTGTGACCATCGCGACGGGCTCACTCCATCGCGATTGTCCCGTTGACCGTTGACCGACGCCATCGCGATTGCTCGCCGATTAGACCATCGCGACAGTTCACTCACGCCATCGCGACGGTTCGCAGATCACGCCATCGCGACGGTTCGCAGATCAAGCCATCGCGATCATTCATATTCGGACCATCGCGATCGTTCATTTCAGACCATCACGACAGTTCACATTCACGCCATCGTGATAGTTCACATTTTACGCCATCGCGACGATTCGCGCCTTCGGACCATCGCGATTGTGCAACTCCATCGCGACGGTTCAGCTGGACCATCACGACAGTCCCAGACCATCGCGATTGCTCACCCCAAACACATTTTTAGGGTTTGATTTTTTGACCAATTTTGGGGCTATTTTTTGAAAATTTTTGGGTGATTAGACTCATAGGAGACCCCTTAGCTCATATTTGGAGAAAAACCTGATTGTCAGTTTTTACCCCCGATGGCTTGAATGCTCATATCTTTTTCATCCGAAGTCCGTTTTTCAAGCTTTATAGCTCGTTACAAAGCTCTTTACCAATACTACGTGACCTCAACTGTTTTTAAAAAAAAGAAGACGTTGATTTTTAGATAAGCTAATTTGAGGTTAACCTTGTTGGGACTAGAAAAGCCAGGGGGCAATCATTAAAATTTGGGCAAAAGGAAAGGAGCTTTAAAAGGTGTATTGGCTCAAGTGTTTGATCATCCATTTGGGAATTGGTCTAATATTGAATTCTACAGGTCTAGCAAGGACAATCAAGGGCAAACAAAGCAAGCCAGTGAAGAACGCAAGGCTTGGGAAGCACGACTTCTTGAGCATTAGAGCAACCAGAAAAGCTGACTTGAGGTAGGAAGATTACTCAACCCCCCTGAGTCAATTCTTGGCTTAAGCTAAACAATAACGTTGTGAATTAGATTAACGACGATAGGGACGATCAATTTCAAGAGATTTAATTTATCAAGTGTAAGACTAAATATAAAGGTGTGTGATACGAAAACCTAAAGGAAAGAACTTAAGTCTAACGGAACGGGAACTCAAAAGTACCACAGAAAGTCGAATTCCTAACGCATACATTGAGACAAGAATCTAAAGGAATTTAAAAAGAATCAAGAAAGTAAAAGAAAAAGAATCATTGACAATCAGATAGTGCCGCAAAGTAAATTAATGAACCTTAGATCGGGTAAGCATATAGGTAAGTCAGACGGACGAAGCCTTAGATCATCAGAAGCAAGCGTAGGAACTACTGCACGATCGTGGGCTCAAGAGTTGAATAGTAATTATCCCTACGAGTTGAGCTCTGATATGAGTGAATCAGAAATGGCTTTCAGCACGAAAAGACCAGAAGGAGGGTCAAACGTAGCATATTTAGAAAAACTAGAAGGACCCTATAGGACTCAATTAGAATTTCTCCGAACCAACCGCTTAGGTGTTCACATCTATGAGGATGGTTTGCGAAGACAAGTGGTGCAAATGCACAACCCTGATCAACCCATTGGATTGGAACGTCCAGTGGTGAAATTTGAAAGAGACACATACATAGACAAGGAAGGAACGATGTACATCTTAAGTACTTAGCCAAATAATACGAATGAATTCGGCGTAATTCAATTAGAGACAGAAGCGAGAACACAGGGAAAAGAACCATTAGAAGAACCTAGAACACCTAGAGGGAAATCTGTACTGACACGAGTACTAATCCCAGAGTGGATCCCTCAGGACAACAGAAGCATAGAGCTGTTTGTTAATAAGGAAGTAGATGAAGCATTTTGGAGGTACAGAACGGAACAACCTAGTGAGGTAGGCTCCATCATGGTTTAGGAGTTCAAGGACCCAGACACACCTGGAAAGGTTGTATACCTGGATGAAACTTTAGAAAGAGTATTTATGGTACCTGATCATGCAAGAAATACCTATACATGGAGAGGCGAATTAATATTCCCTCCATCTCGAACAAACGTAAACGCAAGCCAACAAGGGGCAGGAACATCCTCAGCCCATGGCAATCAAAGAGAGAAGAATAAAGAGAGACCAGAAGTAAGTTTCAATCATCCCTTAGGGAGAGATAGAACCACGGACACCGATAGAGTGGCTAGACAAAAAGGCATCATAGAATACCAGGTGGTAGAGATGATTTTCCTCTACCTAGACCACGTGAACATCCAAGGATATTAAGACCCACTCAACTAGTAAAGTCCATGAAAAACTACTTTGATGGTACAGGAGATCCGTATGACCATGTTGCCGAATTTAAGCAAGTGCTAAGAGCAGAGCAAGTAGAAGACATGTTCACGCAATATAATGCATTTGGGCTAACGTTAAAGAATACAGCTTTAACTTGGTTCCAACCATTGCAAAAAAGGCAATTTAGAGACATCCATCACTTTTTGGAGTCATTCATCACTGAATTCTCTAAAAGTGGAATCAGGCATGACACGTCTTCATTGATTCATAGTTTCAAACAGACCCCTCAGGAAATAGTTAGACTGACAGGACGTAGGTTTAGACAATATGTTGAAAGATGTCCAATGCAAGAGTTACCCTCACAGACCAAGCAAGTATCATTGTTTTTAGATGGCCTGTTGAGCTCTAAACTACGCTCCTACGTATACTTGAAGGAACCCAGAACGCTAGAACAGTGTGTAAGAATTTGCATAGACATTGAGGACAACTTAGGAGACGAGTTGGAACTCTCAAAGGTTTATAAGGACTCAGATTGTTCCTCTCTAGCATCCTCAAAATTGTCTAGCTCGATAGAGGACCTAGCAGAAAAAGTGGCCTAGAAACTAGGAGTTTCTAGTAAACAGATGCCTAGGTTAACAACAAACAAGCGTTGTTACACCTGTGGTGGTGATCATATGGCAAATGTGTGTCCCAATGCAACACAACCACAAGCCAACCCTAGTGGCCAGTACTGTACAATTGAGAGACGATACACAAATCATACAGCTCAAGACTGCCCATACAACCAACAGGCAGTGAGACAGAACTACCCGCAAGCATACGCACAACCAAGTAGGTATCAAGGCCAATACAATACTCAGCCTCATTACTATAGGCCTCCTCAGAACTACCCTTATCAGGCTCAACAGAGACCACAACCTGTTTTGGCTCAGTAGCCATCCCCACCAGCGATGTTATCTCAGTTAAATATGCTGCTGTAGAAGAAAATCTCAATAGGGCTTTAGTGCCTTCATCACCCTTGATCACAGAAAGTGACCCGAACTCAAACAGTTTTGACTCTACTCATGTAGATAGTCCACCCGCTTATTACACGGAGTCACCAGAACACGTGGAAACATATCATTACGATAGTCCACCATTGGAACCTAGTTGGGAGTCCGATTACGCTAATGTGATGTACACAAATCCAAACCCAGGGCCCCAATTGAGACACCAAAGACGACAGGGCCCTAGAGGACCATGCTTTAGGTGCCAAGGAGATCATTTCATAAAGGATTGTCCACATCCTCCAATAGCAGGACAATCACAATATTATAACGTACAAGGCTTTTGCGCCGACTGTGGTAAAGAGCACATAATCAAAGATCGTCCTAAGAACCCTGCTAATGCTTCAAATGTGACACCGATCAACGTGATAGGTATTGTAAACAATGCAGATGGATCCAACCCTACATACGTGCCTATCCAAGCTATAACAAGAGCCCAAGTGCTCTTACAGAATCAACAACTTAATCAAGAGAAAGTAGCCGGAACTAGTGAAGTTGGAGAGTCTAGTAACAAAAAGATGAAATCTTGGAAAGATTCTAGAGAAAGGATAAAGAGAAAATGGAGTAAAAAAATAACTGATTTGGAAGGAAGTTTGAAGGAATCTAGAGCCAAAATCCTAGAATTGACTCCACAGGAATTGAATCAAGAGAATCTAGCTCAAAAATCAGGATGAGTTTTAGCGAACCCATACCAGAAAACCTAGACATGATGTTTCGTGCATATCAAGCAAGATTAAAAGAAGGACCCCAGATAGCTGAAATGAGCAAGAACTACCCTCAAGCAGATTTAGAAATTGAGAGAACTAAACTTTGTATGAAGATGGTAGAATTAGCTCAAGCAATGTTCGAAGCATGTAGATACCTAAACTGGAACCACATGGCAAAACCTGAATTGCACTTTCAAGGACTAATGGAGAGGCTAGAATACTTGATTGATAGTAAGGAGAAAAAGAATTAGTATAGGAACCCTATTGCTTCAGAGACACAGGAAAGGAATACACAATCCCTATCTGTTAGCTCATGAACTGGTCGATTTTGATGCACTAACATGCCCATTTTGGAAAGTATTTGTTTGAACATAGGTGTTTTGCAATAAGAATAGATGGCCGATGTTTGCTTCAGTGGCTGTATTGAAAGCTTGATAAGGAGGTTGCCAATCGTGGCCTACTTGAAGATGACCTTTTACTTGTGACTGCTTTAGTGGATATGTATGCAAAATGTGGCTTGCTTGCTACGGCAGAACAAGTTTTTAATTCACTTACCATTCGGGATGTTGTTGCATGGACATCACTCATCTCAGCTTTTGCTGAACATGGCCATTGTGAGCAAGCATTCAGATTTTTCAAGCAGATGTTATCGAAGGGGCACAATCCAACAGAAGCTACATTTATTTGTACTTTAAAGGCTTGTGAGGCCATAGAGAGTGTAGTAGAAATACATGGGGAGATAGAAAGAAGGGGACTATTGGAGGCGGACATAGTTTTGAGGACCACTTTGGTTAGCATCTATGCTAAATGTGGCTCACTTGTTAGAGCACAAGAAGTTTTTGACAAGTTTCATGCACATGATATTGTCTCATGGAATTCCATCATGACAGCTTATGCTGATTATGGCTATTATATGGAAGCGCTTCAGTGTTATGAATTGATGTGCGCTGATGCAGTTTTCCCAGATGCACTAACTTTCATCTGTATCTTGAAGGTTTGTCAGAGTGCAGGTAGAGTGCAAAAGGTTGCTAGAGTGCATGGCGAGATAGAAAAATGGGGATTTCTGGAAAGAGAGTTGGATGTTGGAATCACGTTGATTGATGATATGTAGAGAATGGACGTACTGAAAAAGCAAGATTTTGTTTAACTCAAATGGAACTTGAGGGTGTCTCACCAAACCTTGAGACATTATTGCACAGCCTTAAAGTATGTGGGAATGTAGAAGATGATGACACTAGAAATAATGTGACTAACTTTGATGTTGAATGGAGGAAGTGTGTGTCGAGAGAAGGTTTGTGGGGACATCATTGCTATGCTGGCGTTAAAGGAGGACTGTTCAAGTAATCCGTTCTATGGGGGGGCCTGTTGCAACCGTTTTCGTTTTTTCCCACTGAAAAAGGGCCTGCATGCTGGGGAGTGAACCGGCTTTTGTCCATATACACCTCTATTGTGGAGGTTACAATGAAGGCGGAGGTGAAAGACGGAGTTTTGAAAGTCATCGCTCCGAAAACTGGTGCAAAACAGAAGCGGGAGGTTAAGATCGATTAAATGTCATTCTGACAGGTAGCGCTGTACTGTGTTAAGCTTCCAGATAATATAGAAATCGATGCAATTAAGGCGGGGGGGAGTTCGCTGAAAAAGGGGAGGCAGACGCGCAGTTCGGCTGCTGTTTTTTGGGAGAGAGAACCTCTTCTTGTTCTGCTGGGGGGAAGAAGGATTTTTGCGATGTCAACAACACCGCCATTGAGCCTATGTTTCATTCCAGAGCCGGGATCTGTTTGCACATTCCGTTGAAGATGCGGGATATTGGGGCAGAAGTTTACGCACCGAGGAGATGCAGCGATGTGCAATCTAGTCTAAGGGCGAGGGAAGTCACAGGGATGTAGTGCAACATCACGAAGTCGTTGAAGAGAAGCCTGCAAGGTCATGCTTCCAAAGAGATGCAATGTCTCAGCTTATTAGGAGTTTAGCATGGCCTGCAGTATTGGTTGGGCTTGTGGCACAAAGTTCAAGGTAATTATTTTTACTTGTCTTCTAGACAATCCAATCATTTCAGTAAAACCGTGATAACTGTAATTATATGGGGAACTGCTATACCCATGCATTATAATGATCAGTTGTTACATATGTGCAAATTTTTCTATGCTCTTCATCTTTAGTGCATCAAAGTACTACTATGCTGGTATTGTGGTAAGAGTCGGGTACAACGGATTGTTTTTGTTGTTGTTCGCCCAACTACAATGAGTATGTGGAAGGGCCTGAGGGAGGAGATGCGACAAGGGAAGGGATCTTCCTTGATATCCAAACCTCGGATTTAGCTTGTGAGCTCGTGAAGTGTCTAAAAGGGAAATGCGTCAATTCCAGCTCGTTCCCTTTCTATGAATGTGCATGCGATGCAGGTTGGAAGTCTCCATTTAAGGCTTCATGGATGCCATGTATTCTACCTAACTGTTCAATTGATCTGACGTGTGCTAATACCAGTATGGAAGCTCCCTTTTCTCCTTCAATTCCTTCTTACAGAAGTGGTTTTGACGGTAAAGTAAACGTGATAAGGAATTGGTCTCTGGTCATGACAGTTCTGGCTTTGGTTGTTATATGGAGATGACAGAGGACATCGGCTCCTATTTGGAGTAGATTTTTTTTTGAAGTGGTTTTATTGCATTTGGGTGTATATAATGGCAATGTTTTCTATCCTATTGTTGCTCAAGTTTTGCTGAAGTCTGTTTATTTTAGCTGCATGTAGTGCAATACTTTCCATTAAGTATTGAGCAAGAAACCATGTATATCGTTTGTCTGGGCTTGCTAGTGGAAACCCGAGGGTTCTGTTACCTTTTGTACGAGAAAAACTCTACTTTTAAGTCCTAACTGAGATTGAAACTGTTCCAATCCCAATGTAGATGTCTCATATTTTTCTTAAAAAAAAAAAAGTATGTATGGGTGTGTGAGTGCATGTGTGTGTTTGGGTGTAAGAGAAGTGTGAGTGAGAGAGAAAAGGAGGGCAAGGAAGAGAGGAAGGAGTTAAAAGTAAGAGAAAGGGTACGAAGAAATCAGAGTATATTCGAGCACTAGTGAATAACTTGATGAAGGATAAGCGGTACAATATCGCATGATTGCAACAAGCATAAGTATAAGTAGGCACTTTCCCTTGGACTAAGAAGCCTCATCATTTTGGTGCGTTTGCCGGGAACATATGGGCTAGTGCATTGACACAGGAAGAATCCATTGCGAGATAATTGTGGGCTCTAGGTAATCCAAGTGGACCAATTGTGAGGAATTTGAACAAAATAAAACCTCATGTAATCATCTTTTTCTACGGCGTTAGAGCCGTTTTACTATCTCAAGTACCAGATACAGAAAGTCAACACAACCTGTCTTCCATACATAAATACTCACATGAATTTTTGAGAGAAATAAAAGAAGAGAAGTGGAGAAAAGAACAAGGAACGCATCCTCCTATTCAAGAAATAGATGATTTGCAAGAGCAATTTCCCCAAGACATTCCCTCTATTTACGATGATGTAGAGGAAGAGCAATTGAGTGAACACACATGTTTCAAATCCAATTCTTTGCAAGAATTACCTCAGTTCACAGGACCTTGGGAAGCCAAGTCTATTAGTATGAGAGCACCCACGATAATAGTGAGGAATGAAGAATCAGTGATCCCAAGAAACACGAAAGTGATCAAGAATACCAAAGTTCAATGTAATCTCACTCTAGAGGAGTTGTTGAAGGTAAAACCAGAATTGTCGAAGCATGCAGCAAATCAATTCCCAGAGCTTTCTACTGCTCCCTCTCAGATAGACAAGAAGGTACCAGAGATACTCGTCGAAAAGATCAGAGATGTAAGTGAAGGAGAGGAAGGTAACACTTATCTTCCAATAACCCATCAAGGCTACACCACGAAAGCCATCTTAGATTCAGGAGCCGGAGTAGCCATCGCTACCACTGCTTTATGGAAACATTGGGGTAAGCCAGCATTAAGACCCACCAGGATGAAGCTACAAATGGCTAACGGACACATATAAAAACCATTAGGCTTATTAGAAGGCATATCTCTCACCACTTATGGTGTGGAATTTGAGCATACTTTTGCCATTTGTGATTTTGCAAAAAATCATGCTTACGAGATGATTTTAGGACGACCATTCATGTGTCAGTTATAGATCGTACAAGATTGGGGAACTAATTCTTTGTACTTGCAACATTTAGGTGTGACTACTAAAGTCAATCTTAAAGACTATTCCCATCGAGATGTACCCCCAATACAATGGAACACCATCCATAAGACTCAGGTAGAAACAGAATCGGTACACTCATTGGAGTCAGACCCCTCATGGTTGCACGAGGATACTCATCTCTGGATGTGTAAGGTAGCCAAACAAGAGGAAGAACGATTAGAAGCCAGGACTTTAGGTACAGAACAACATCCACGAACCCTTCAAGACCCAGCTTACGCACCTGTAGTATTTCCAGACGAAGAATTCGAACCCCATGGTTGGGCAGAAATCCTAGCAACCATGGATGTAGCCATCAATGAAGAACAATGGACACCCCACTGCGAAGAGGATGGCTATGACATCTCAGTTTTCACAATAGAGCCAATCATGTGTGATTCGATTATTGAAGAATGTGAACCTAGCACTGATGCATTTGAGGATGCGAGTGATTTTGATTTAGAGTCAATTATTATGAACCCACCCTTTGCATCAGATGAAGAATATTTCTACAAAGTAGAAACTCACCCTCAGAGAGTGAAGGAAAGAAAATAAAGAAGAAAGAAACCATGTCAGAAAAAGAAGAATCTTTGTTTGAGGTTCCAGAGAACTTCAAGAAATATGAAATAGAAGATAGAAGAATCATGGTACAAATGCCTAACAGAAAAGCTGATGTTGGAGAAGTATATGATAACGGAGAGAAAACCAAAAAAATAATAGTTGCCATAGAAGGAGAAGAAGAGAAATGTACCTACATAGGGCATGACTTGACAAATGAAGAAGAAGAAGAATTAGTTGCCCTATTGCGCGAATATAGAGATGTTTTTGCCTGGAGTTACAAAGATTTGAAAGGAGTAGATCCAGATATATGTTCTCATAGAATCCCTATGACTCCAGATGCAAAACCTACGAAACAGAAACCATACACGTACAATGATAACTACGCTGCAAAGATTAAGGAAGAAATAGACCGCTTGATAGAAGCAGGATTCATCTATGAAATTGAGCATACTGAATGGGTATCCCCCATTGTGGTAGTGCCCAAGAAGAATGGAAAATTGCATGTGTGTATTAACCTTAAAAAAGTTAATGCCGCCATGATTAGAGATAGTTATCCTCTTCCTATCACAGAACATTTATTGGAAAGAGTTGCGGGCAAGGAAGTTTACA
The DNA here is from genome assembly GCA_020310875.1 of Ceratopteris richardii. Taxonomy (NCBI): domain Eukaryota; kingdom Viridiplantae; phylum Streptophyta; class Polypodiopsida; order Polypodiales; family Pteridaceae; genus Ceratopteris; species Ceratopteris richardii. The sequence continues at coordinate 213,024,580 of CM035409.1, forward strand.
GTTTTCTTGATGGTTTCTCATGCTATAATCAAGTATTCATCGCTCCAGAAGATCAACACAAGACGGCTTTTGCCACAGATAGGGGCATATTTTCATTTCGTGTAATGCCATTTGGGCTCACAAATGCACCCGCCACTTTCCAACGACTCATGTGTCATGTCTTTAAGGAGTTCTTACGCAAGAATTTGGAAGTTTATGTCGATGACATATGTGCTCATTCGAATATCAGACAGACTCATATCCTAGAATTAAGACAAGTATTTGACAAACGTCGAGAATATCAAGTTTTTCTGAACCCAAAAAAGTGCATTTTCATGGTCAGACAAGGCAAAATTTTAGGACACATTGTGTCAAAGAATGGAATTTCGATAGATGAAGAAAAAGTGAAAGTAATTGCAGAATTACCTAGGCCAAATAACGTAACAGAGGTACAAGCATTTATGGGACATTGTGGTTATTATAGACGATTCATACACATGTATGCAATCATAGCCAAGCCTCTATACTCTCTTTTGACCAAGTTTGAATGGACATATGAATGTGAGAACTCATTCAATGAACTTAAACGACGTTTGTGCTCAACACCTATATTGACAACCCCGGATTGGATTAAGTCATTCCATGTACATGTGGATGCATCCAACTATGCCATAGGATGTGTGTTAGCACAACCCACGAACGAAAGACAATTGAAATGCAACAGAAAGAAATTACACCACTACAGAATGAGAAGGATTAGGAATGATCTACGCAGTAAAGAAATTCAGACATTATTTGTTGGCAAATAAGTTCAAATTCTTTACCGATCACCAAGCTTTGCTGTACTTAGTCAATAAGCCATGTAATACAGGACAATTAATACATTGGTTTCTATTACTCATGGAGTATGACTTTGAAGTAGTAGTCAGGAAAGGAAAGATACATCTTAGAGCTGACCACCTTTCAAGATTAACCTCAGGAGAAGCTCCTCAAGGGATAGCGGATGAATTACCTGATGCGTATTTGTTTAACCTTGAGATAGCACTAGAATGGGCTAAGCCTATTGTCCCTGTTCTCACATATGGACCCAAGAATCCTAGGATAAGGATCAAAGAAGGAGAGATTACCAAGTCTCAGAGATATCAAATAATAGTAGGAAGTATATATAAACAGGATAATCAAAAGATTATTGCCTGTTGTGTAGATGAATCAGAACATGCGAATTGGTTGCAATTAGCACATGTAGGTGCACTAAGGCAACATCATTCGAAACATCGTACATTGTAGACTCTGCATAGACTAGGAGTCTATTGGCCTTCAATGGAAGCAGACGTCTACAAGTTGTGTAAAGAATGCCCTGTTTGTTGTGAAAGACCACCTATAGAACATGCTACATTATATCATGTGTCTCTCACACCAGACTGGAGTGAACCTTTAGTGACATACTTGAGGAAGAAAAAATTCCCTCAAGGAATGACCTTAGCATGACAACGAAGTCTAGAGGAGGAAGCTCAAGACTATTCACTTATTGGTGATAATCTATACAAACGAGGAAGAGATGGATACCTAAGACAGTGTGTTCATGAGAACGATTATTTGAGTGTACTAGAGACTGCACACCAAGGTGTTGCAGGAGGTCATTTTGGACCCAATAGGGTAATCAAAGCCATCCTCTTTGCAGGATTATGGTGGCCCACTCTTCACATGGATGCACATACCTATGTAAAGAGATGTGATGTGTGCCAAAGAACTCAATTTCCTACTCGCAGAGATGAAATGCCATTGAAACCCATGATGGGAGGACGTGCATTTTCTAAGTGGGGTATAGACTTTGTAGGACCCATTAACCCCCCTGCAAAAGGAACACATGCGGAATACATTATTGTTGTGATGGATTATCTTACCAAATGGGTAGAGGGAAAAGCCACGAAAAAGAATGATGCACACACGACTGCAAATTCTTATTTGAAAATGTCTTTACAAGATATGGATTGCCTATAGAGTTAGTGAGCGATCGAGGAACTCACTTTCTAAACCAAGTCATTGAATATTTGTTACAGGATTTTATGGTGATTCACAAGAAATCCACACCATATCATCCTCAGGCCAATGGTCAGGCTGAAAGCACTAACAAGATCCTTTGTAACATACTGACGAAACTCGTGAACAACAAACGTTCAGATTGGGACAAAAAGTTACACCACATTGTTTGGGCATATCGAGTGGCCTACAAGACCGTACTCAATGCAACTCCCTTTTAGATGATGTTTGGTCAAAATGCTGTGCTTCCTTTGGACTTTTTGATATCGACCCTTAAGGTTGCACAAGAACATCAGTGAACTGGCCATGAATTATTAGCAAGAATAATGGACTTGGAACGATTAGGAGAAACCAGGCTGAAAGCAGCAGCAAGAATATATGCAGCAAAAAAGCGACAGAAAGCATATTTTGATGCACATGTGAAAGATAAAGGCTTAAAAGAAGGAGATTTAGTCCTAGTATACACGCTGAAACAATATGCATGGAAGTTAGAAAAGCAAGGTTATGGACCTATGATCATTAACAGACTCTCGACAAGTGGAGCGGTAGAATTAGCCACCTTAGAAGGAGACACAATGCCTAATTACATTAGTGGCTGTAGAGTCAAGTTATATCAAGAACCTCTCACTGAGGATATGCTTAGAAGACTCATGTTGGCAAAGAAGCGTAAGGAGGAAGAAAATAGGATACATGCTGAAGCTCAGGCAGAAGCTATAGAACACATTAAGCGCATGAAGCTAAGAAGACAAGGACTAGGGAGAGAACATTGTAACCATTTGGAAACAACACCCAAATACCCCATGGCCATGTGTCAAGCAAAGTCAAGTACTCATCCTAAAATAGTGGATCGGAGACCATTCATTACAGTCAGGCTAGAGCACGACAATCCTTACCAAGAGCTCAGGGCTTTAATTGACTCAGGAGCTGCGACTAGTGCAATTAGATGGTCCTACTATAAGGACTCAAGAATAGAAATGCGGCCAATTGAGGCATACCTCATAGGGCTAGGAGGCATGGAAACCCCTTGCATGGGTGAGGTGGACCTTCCTATCCTCATAAACAAAGTGACCATGACAGCGAAGCTACTAGTGTGCCATGATGAGGACCTGATAGAACCCCTAATCCTTGGCCAAGATTGGCTATACGATCACTCAGTGGACCTAAATCTTAGACAAGGCTCCTTGCAGATTGGAACCTTAGATCAAAAGCGAGTGATATCGCTTGACTTCCCTAACGGCATTCCGACTGAGGTATGTAACCCTAGACCATACCAACAGCATGCGAAGGAGGACCGAAAGATCTTTGGTCAGATGAGTCACGTTACGTCTACACCAACCCACGCGGGCTTGGCGATGGACAATTGTCAATCAGAAGGATGTCAAGAGATTTTCCCTTGGGCTTCCTGCAAATTAGAAGGGGAAACCACCCAACCGCTTGGTCAAATGGACACCATCAGTGGTCAAATGGACACAATCAGCGGTCAGGTGGGTTACATCAGCAGACAAATGGGGACCATTGCAGGTCAGGTGGACTTCATCAGTAGCCATATGGGCAAAACACCCTGCAGTGCCCATCCTTCCACACTTACTGCGGACTGGCCTAGATTAATAGTACAAAACGGAGCACTTCCTAATGGGCAGGTTTTGCAAGTGTTGGATCTCCCTTCTTTTCCAAAGAAGAGTGTCTATCCGACCTCTCAACCTCAACCACTAAAGAGTCAACCACGACAAAGGAACCCAGACCAACGACAATATCAGATGACACAAAGAGGAAAGCAGCAGTATCAGTATCACAAAGCAAGAGGCACGCGACAAATATGGGTGTCGAAAGGACAGAAATCACCGATAGATTTCAACAATGCTGACAATGACAAGAAGTTACGACAGAATCGAAAGCAATATCCAACGTCTTCTTGACCTTCTTCTACGAATACGAACATACAAATTTGGATTGCCAAGAAGTACCTTATGAATCGACCCACACCCATGCAGATTTGGGTACCCAAGCAGTGTATCATAGCTCAACCCTCAAGCCATGTAATATATACCCCTCAGAAATCTCTTCAACCCTCAATACCACCAAATCCGATCTCATCTTTTGTCCCTCAGCAGAAACCTATCACCCTCACACGAACTCTTAGGAAGTGGATACCGAAACGTATCCAGAAGTCTTCTCCTAACGCATTGTCTAACATAACTCCCACCCCGACTAATCTACAACCTTGTAATAACTCATTCACGACTGAACCTTGTACAAATCCACACACTATAACCCAACATCACTTGAAATGACACCTCATCAAGAAATGTATGCATCATCTGAAGCATGTAGGTGTCTAGAGACCTGCATTAGTTTTGCAACAATCATTCCATAAACCACATCATGACACTCGGCTACACGGGTTACACATCGGTTATGGAAAGAGATTGCGGTCTCACTTTAATGGGATCATAATTAATTTCCATGCTAATGTGTTAATCTTTTGTAGCAGATTTGCTACACGCTCGCATCATTCATCATGCAGGGCAGAAGGACCATCTGAAGCTGGCACCAGTGCACCGATGGCCAATATTGGTGAACTACTTGCTGAGCCCCACCCTATGACACAACCACAAGAATTTCAGGGATTTCCAGGACCCATGCCGATCGATGATCCTCCTAGGGGATATACTGAGAAGATTCATCACAACTCTCATTGGTTTCAAGGTCTAGCAGGCCCATTGGCGGATGCAGATTTCATTTTTGAAGCCAAATTGGCGTTTGATCACCGTACATGGGCCAAGTACCAATTCTTCTCAAGAGAATTCGAAGGACTACAGAACACAGAAGACTTAACGCATGTTTGGGAAAGAGCGGGATTCACAAAATATTTCAGTGATCCTTTGCCTAAACCCGACTTCTACAGATGCTATTACTTAATTACCACTTTGACAGCTTCAGAGAACAAAGATCTGCCAGGAACATTCATCTTGCCGTCGTTGGTAAATGATCTGCCATATAAGAAGTTTTCTCTAAAGATTTGATTAGAGCTGCTATTAAGATACATGGAACGCATACGTCGATAGAACAAGAAAGGTTGGTTCCAGAGCCAATGAAACGTGGAGATGTTACTAAGTGGGAAGATATCTCAGCAATCACACCTGAGCTCTCTAAACCGTTGAGGATATGCATGCAGCATTTCGCTTTCCCTGCTCAGGACAGATTCACCATGCCCCACAAACGCATCTGGTTTGGGCTATATTTAGCATGTACTAGACCACAAACAGTTGACCTAGCCAGTTGGATAATTGATCAGTTGTACTTAGCACAACATAGATGGGAAAGAAAGAAAGTAATCAATGGATGTTGCACTCTTACGAGGATTGTATATATGTGTTTGGCATACGACTTGCCTCGAGCGTGCAATGACAAGCGAGGAGCTGAAAGCATTCAAGGGGACAGCAAAGGCCGAGCAGGAAAGGCCGAGCAGGAAAGGCCGAGCAGGAAGGCTAGCAAAGGCCGAGCAGGAAAGCACATGAGAGGAACCATTCCATGCCTACAGGTCCCAAAATCACCCTCACTGCAACCCTTGCCAGAACAGTCTCCGGCAGAGGCCCCTACAACTGTTCAACCCATTCGCATACGGTTATCAAGACTAGTTCTAACGCAGGGCACTACCAGCACAATCACTCCTCAAGTAACATCAGTCTAGGAACCTCCCACCACTGCAACACAAGTTCCCACCACTATTGGTGTGGAAGCTTTTTCTTTTCCGATGCCTAACCTGGAAGCAGAACCCATAGATACGACGTTTGATTTCTAAATGCCGGATGCTTTCTCAAATGAATTTTAGTTTTCAGAAGGACATATCTTTTCTCAAGAATATGAACGTCCAGCTATCCGACCACTCCCCCGGATCAACCACAAGGACAGGTAGTATCCAGCTCGGATGTAGAAAGAACAGAGACAGATGAAGACGAAGGCGATGATGAAGCCAGTTAGGGCACTCATGAATCCCAAGACAATGTACAGACAGATGAACAAGGACAACAAATGAACACCCAAGGTGACACGAGCACACACGAAGATGAGACATTTGAAGCAGCAGCTTATACGCTGGCCATCAAAAAGTTGTATCGTACTATGGAAAAAGTTTGGGCACGTAAGAAGTTAACTGAGGAAGAGAGCCAAGCACTCATAGAGCAAGAACTTGTCTCAGGCGGTTTCGAAGAAGTATACATTAGAGGCTTCAGGGAACTTATCAAATCAGTGGGATCCACCGAAGCCTTAAGATATTTGCAGAGGAAACCGTTACCGCAGTATGACCCTCACAGAGTTCGCTTACTAACCAAACGTGGTGAATACATTCGTGTACCGACAGGTGCACAATCTTCAAAACAGGCCAGGGAGGCACGTCTCGTCCCTGAAGGATCATTGGCAGAAGAAGCTATCCTCGTCGATTCCCCGCCCCACACTACTAATGTACATACCACCGTTGTGACCGAAGTACCCGCCACCCCAATTGCTCCTCTTTCACCTCTCGTATCTCCAATCTCCCCTGTACATCCGATCTCTCCCAGACCATCCACATCTTTGGATAGCGTTGTAGCAGAAGCCTTCCTTACTTCCATTCATCTGACAATTCTCGCACCCACCCAACCTAGTTTTCCTCCTCTGACATCCACTTTTCTATTGAGTCCAATTTTCCCCCCATCCTTCCCATCCTTCCCCACACCCCCGAGACCACTATTTCCATTTCTAACCCCGATGACTTTCTCCCCTGTATCACCTCCCCAACCCACCATATTCCCACTCTCCCCTTTCCACCAAGCAGCATTAGAGAACCCCTCTGTAAATTACTCTTCAACCTTTGTAAACCCTGTATTTACACCCATGCACGCACCCACTCTCACACCTTTATTCACGATCACCGCACTTGACACCATGTCCAATGATATGGACATCTCACCACCCACTGCACCACCACTCCCTTCATTCATTTCACCACCACACATAGGCACATCACAATTTTCCACAATCACCACAACATCCACTCTCCCACCCCCATTTCCCTTACCCCTTGCATCAAAACCAACCGCATCTTCATTTAGCACACCTTTAATATTATCACCTACTATAGACACCGCATTTCGTCAGATGTTCACCTGCATGACACAAGTAAGAGATGAGTTTGCATCTCTTGGAAATAATTATCGGACGCTGCAGCAGACAACGAATGATCTACAGTCGCAGCTAAATTCACTGTCGATCGCGAATGCCTCATTGAACACCCGCTACCAAGAGCTACGAGAGGCATATCATAAACTGGAACTAGAAAGTGAAGCAAAGACGAAAGAAGCTGTCACGGATATCGATAACTTGTTAAGGGCGCAGACGATTCGCAATGCGACGCTCACCAGGAACATGGGCTTACTCAGACGACACTTGGCAGCAACAAAAGAAGAGAACCAACATTTACAAGAACAGAACAGAGAAAATTTAGAAGCTGCCCTAGATCAACCCGACCAATCGTTAAGCCCCAGCCGCTTCAAAGCAGTGCCCTCCAAATCTATGAAAAATGTTGCTAGATGATCATGTCAGATTGTTAGACGAATATGATAGCATGAACGAGGAATATCAGAAGCTGAAAGAAGACCATAAACTACTCTAGTTCAGAGCACCAGTACAACAAGGACTACCACCCCCTGCGGACCCATCTCCTGACATCATAGAGGAACTCAACGCATTACGGGCCCAGGTATTAACTCTTCAGTCACAAATAGCAGTATATGAAGCACCACCAAGGCCAGACTCCCCACCGGAACTACCAGCAGAGGAAGAAACAGTCACTATTCTGGTGGAGGAAACTTTTGAAGAAGCATACGAACCCCAACCCATCCTAGGTGGACGAGTCACAGCTGAAGGCCAGACGACTTTTGAACTTCTAACCCCCGCATGGATGAAGAAGATTGAAGAACTTGGAACAACCCAATCAGCAAGGGTAGAGGCGCAGTTACATGCCATGGCCATGATTGAAGAAAGAATTTTACAGTCTCCTTATTTTACTCATTTGGCCCCTCGTAGATACATATCGGGGCATGAGCTATAGTATAAACCTTATTTTATGTTAATGGCAGAATATCAGTTGGCCATAGAGAAAGAAACGGGCAAAAAACCCTCTCACGCAACTCAATTTGAGCCTGATGATTTGCCAACAGACACGCAGCAAGGAGAAATCTATCAACCAGATTGGCGCAAGGATCTCTTACAAAATTACCCAGAGATGATGAGCACTTAGGTTAAGGCACCTATACACTTAAAGTACAACCCATGTTGGGGACCAGTGCCACGTTGCCGCTCTTGGAAGGCATTTGCGATTAAGGTACAGAATAACAAGCAATGCCAGGATTGGCTAAACTACCCATACTTCAGGCCACCCACAGGACCACCAACAGTTGGATACATGATGGCAACGATTCGTCACTGGCTCCCTCGCTTAAAACATATGGACGATATAACACCGCACATGACTGTCAAAATATTTGACATGATGCAGATGGTTTTCAAAGTCTTCCGTTGCGTCAAGGCACCTCATGTAAACACCCCGGGCTTCGAGCATGGTAACCTAGATCTTGCATATGATATGAGTACAACGCCATCGCTCCGGGTGTGTTATGCCTGGCATTGCAGAATTAAATACTTACCGGCATGCTATAAGCAGACTTTCGAAGAAATGTTCACAACCGGTTTTTGGGAATACCATTCGGAAGTGTTCATCAGCAGGCCTACGCATTTACTTCAATTATTTGCCTGTGAACAGATGGTATATTCCACACATTATCAACTCCCGCCATCAGATGAACCGCAGCCCATTGATTGGGAGAAACTCGAGGCAGATTTGGCCCGAGGCATTCAAATCTCAGAACACACCCTCACTCAGGAGCTCCTACAGAATTACATCCGACAGACCTCACAACAAGGTTCTGTCGAGGACGAGAGAAGCGAGAGGGAGGGGGGTGTTGGTAGTAGCCAGAGGCATAGAAGACGCGGAAGCATGTAAAGACAGATCAGGGAGTCACTCGAATCAATTTTTTAAAGACTTATGTTTTATAAATACTTTTCAAAACCTCCAACAGTGATTTTCATCACTTTTGTAACATATGTAATATAGAAAAACCCTTCTTGTAATCTATAGCTCCATTTTGTGCAAGCCGAGGAGTCCTCGAGCTTGAGGAGCTTAGGTAGAATGAGCGCACCAATTTTGGTTATTTTTAGACACCGTTTACCCTTTCAAATAGCCTCTAGGACCTATTTTTTAACTATGCTGGTCACTACATATGAAACCGGTCAAAACTAGTCTAGAATCTATAAAAAGAGCTAGAGAGCTCATTTTTGAGGTTGGTTAGTGTGAGCTTAGAGCAAATTTGAGCTTGTAATTGAGATCTTGAGCAATAGAGTTGATTTCCCACCTTCCATTGTGCTCGCTTGTCTCTTCGTTGTGTGTGTGTATGTGTGTGTGCATCTCTATGCTTCTCATCATCACTCTCACTTCATCTCACATTCACGATCTTCATATCACTCCTATCTCTTCCGCGGATTGACATTAAGGAGGTGGAGCTTCTTAACGTGGTTCTCACCATTGTGCTAGAGCAACAATATGTATATGTTTATGTATATGTATATGCATATGTATATGCATATGTATATGTATATGTATATGTACATGTATATGTATATGTATATGTATATGTATATGTATATGCATATGTATATGTATATGTATATGTACATGTATATGTATATGTATATGTATATGTATATGTATATGTATATGTATATGTATATGTATATGTATATGTATATGTATATGTATATGTATATGTATATGTATATGTATATGTATATGTATATGTACATGTATATTCATATGTACATGTGTATGCACATGTACATGTATATGTATATGTACATGTATATGCATATTGTAGCTCAGTGATGAGTAGCACCTCCTTTAATGTCAATCCGGGAAGACGTGAGGATGGTATGAAGACCACGAGCAAGTGGAAGCACAAGTGCGTGAGTGAGAAGCACACTAACATGCACACACATTCACACACACGCGCACACACGGCAAGAACAAAGAGAGTAAGACAATGGAATCACTTCTATTGCAAGAAAGTTCTCATACAAGCTCAAACTACAAGAAGCTAACCCAAAAATGAGCTCTCTAGCTCTATTTATAGTTTTTGACTAGCTTTGGCCCTGTCCAGACCTAGTGTCCGGCCTAGTTAAAAATTAGGTTCCAGGGCTTATTTGAGGGCTCAAACGAGATCTAAAAATTATGAAAATTGGCCGGCAACTACTTCTAAGGCTCCTCAAGCTCGAGGACTCCTCGGCTTGTACAAAATGGAGCTACAAAAAAGTGAAAATGGTATTTACAGGGGTTTTTAGTGATGAGAATCACTTTAAAATGATGTAAGGGTTTTGAAAAAAATGAAGGGTTGCCTTAGTGCTAGATCTGCATGTGTGTTCGTACTTGCTTCGTCCCGTATACTGTCAACACTCTCCCCCTCCTAGGGTCTGTCGCCTCTGACAGACCTCTGTTCCAAAGTTTGATCAATGTACTTCTGCAGGAGGTCGGTTGCCAATTCTTGTTCTTTGATTCTTAAACCTCTGATCAGGTCTCGTTGCAAAGCCTCCCAGTCAACTGTACCAGGCATGTCAGGTTGTGGCATCGTGTAAAGCTCAGAATGCATTGTTTGCTCGCATGCAAAGAGGTGGAGTAAATGCGTAGGCCGTGGCGCGAATACCTCTGAATGTGCTTCCCAAAAGCCCGTGGTGAACATATCGTCGAATGTTTGCTTGTAGCAGGCAGGGAGATATCTTATGCGTGCATGCCATGCGTAAGCCACTCGTATGCTCGGGGTTGTGCTCATATCATATAGTAGGTCGTAGTTACCATTAATAAACCCGGGAATAGGAGGTTGAATACGGCATACATTGCGAAAAGTTTTGAATACGACCTGCATCATATCGAAGATCTTGAGCATCATCTGGGCAGCGACATCTGGCATGGGGTGGAGACGTGGTATCCAATGTCTGATGGTTGCAATCATGTATGACACTGTGGGAGTACCGGTTGGGGGGGCGATGGCGGGGTAATTGAGCCATTCTTTACAGTTCGCGTTATTCTGAACCTTGATTGCAAAAGCTTTCCATGATCTTCGTCTTTGCACTGGCCCAAAACACGGATTGTACTTCAAATGCATGGGGGCGTGATCCCATGTTCTAAGCATTTCTGGGTAAGTTTCGAGTAACTTCTGCCTCCAAGTTGGTTGGAATATGGCCCCTTTTTGTGCCGCTTCTGGTATATCTTCTGGTTCGAACTGTGTGGCAAATGTTAGGCACTTGTTGGTGACTCTTCTGATTTCTGCGTTGTAGTCGGCCAACAATACAAAATAGGGCTTGTATTGTAATTCTGAGCTAGTGATAAGGCGCCTAGAGGCAATGTGCCTGAAGTACTCTGAGTGAAGGATGGTGTCCTCAATGGCCTTCATTGCCAGCATCTGAGTGGAGATCCGTTCCTGATGAGTTTTCCCCATTTCCTCTACCTGTTTCATCCATGCTGATGGGGGTTCCTCATAGGTATCTTGACCTTCTTCTGTGACGCGTCCTCCTGGGAATGGTTGAGGCTCGTAGGTGTCGTCGAATGCTTCCTCTACTGGAATAATAACTGCTTCTTCTTCTAACGGTTGCTCTGGTGGGGAAGGAGGTCGCTCGTACTGCATCAACTTCAATTTTAATTCTGCAACCTGTTGCCGTAACTCCAGTACGTCATTGGTCGTTGAATGTTCAGGTTCAGGTGACGTAGCAGCATCGGTCATCTCTTTAGGTTCCCGTTGGTGTGGTGTAGACTCTTGGGGTCTCTGTAGGTCCTTCAGCTGGTCGGCAAGCTGATCATGTGCTTCTAAAAGATTGGCATAAGTTTCCAAGATCTGTTGTATGCTTTCTGAGGGAACAGCTTGAAATTTAGCCGGGTCTATGGGTGCTCCTGGGGTGTTCTCCATGGCAGCCTCGAGGTTCTCTTGGTTTTGTTGTTGAAGCCGTCTGTTCTCTTCTTGAGCTGCCGCCAGATGTCGTCGTAGCAAGGCCATGTTTCGTTGAAGCCTTGCATTGCGGCCCATTTGATCTCGCAGCTGTTCCTCCATGGCTTTGCTCTCTTCCATATGCCTCGCTTCGAGTTGCGCATTTGCATGTTCGAGGGCGGATGTTTTGCTTTGTGACTCCGTATGACTGGACTCCAAAGCATTGACACACTCTTGGAGTGTTGCTGAGAGGGTGCAAAGCTCCTTGTTATTTTCTTCCAATAATTTATATTCCTGCTTAAGCTGAGTGGCAGCTTCGAGCATGGTGTCGAGTGCAAGACTAAATGAGGTGGATGCAGGGGTAAGGATGGGAGATGCAGGGGGTTGGGAAGTGGGAATGGGAAAAGTGGATGTTGTGCCTACCGTGTGTGGAAGTGGCGATGTGAGTGTAATAACCTGTGATGGTGTTGTGAGAACAGTGGTGGTGGGTGATCCAGCGGAGGGTGAGATGTCCATGGGGTCGGACATGAGAGAGTGTGAGTCGTGAAATGTGAACACCGGGATGGTGGGTGGTGTGATAGTGGTGGTCGTGAATGTGGGGGAGTGAATTTGGGGAAGGGACTTTTTATTATGTTTATCAACCTGTTGAAGAATGTTTACAAGTTGGGTCCAGAAGGAGGGTTGGGTGATTAGTGTGGTGCCCGAGGCAGTTACAAGGGACGGGGTAGGTAGAGTTTGGGAGGGAGGAAATGGAGGGGTGGAGGGTAAAGGAAGGGAAAAAGTCTGACTAGTGACAAATGGTTGTCCAAAGGCAGGGAGGAAGGAAGGGTGACCTAGTTGGGGTTCAAAAATTTGGGTGACAGAGATGGATGAGGGTGAAGGAAGGAAAGTGGAAACGGGGGTGTGTACAATGGTCTCACTATAGGAGGATATTGGTTGTGTAGAAAGACACGTGGAGAGAGGTTCTGAGGGTGGGATAGGAGATGATGGGGGGGATGGTGCATGCGTAATTTCCTCCGGTTCATCATTGGGCCTAGGGCTAATCATGTGGACATCTTCTGACGTGGACGTAGCTAACGCGGTAGATACTTCCATCTGAATCATCTTTCCTTGTCGAGGCCGTGTATCAATTCTTCTTTGATCATAAGTAGGGTTCTCTCGATAGACCAAGGTTCTCATTGCTTCACTAATGCCACAGGTGTCCGCCAAAAGATTTAGCGATTCTACAAAATGGGGGTCGATATTCTCCGACTGCAGCATCTGGTTTACTAGGGCCCTATTTGCTTCTTCTGACATTTTATGGCGTCGTTGCACCTGCTTGATTGTTCGGTATAGTCGTTTGAGCTGCGCCGTATATGCAGGGGCTTCGTCTTCACTCTCTTCTGGGTCATCTCTTGGTGCCTTCTCCTGAGCTTGTGTGCTTAGTCTCTGAGGAAGTTGTGCCACTCCTATCTCCTGTACACTGCTTGTCTCGCCTCGTGCATGTTCTCTTTGGGCTGATGTCCCCGGATCGACATTGTCAGGGCAACCTTCACTGTCTGATAGATGGGCCGTCTGCGGGAATGTTTCAAAATCAAAGTTTGGGTCCTCGGTGAAGGTGGCCATAGCTGCAAATTCTGCATCGGTAGGTAGTGGAGGGGCAGAAGGAGTGGGCTGTACCACCTCTCTTGGTTGAGACTCTTGGAGATGGATTGTGAAAGGTGCCACTTGGGCTTCCTCTCTAGTGGAGACTTCGGCGGTGGCTTCTGGAGGGATTAGGACCTGTGAAAGGGATCCACGCATTCTTTTTGCAGGCTGACTCCCTGACTTCCGCCCTTTGAACAGCTCCAGGTGTGCATACTTTAGGGCTCGGGCAACTGGCACGTCATATGCCAGACATCTGTAGATGATTCTTGTCAGCGCACAACAACCATGTAAGGTGGGCTTCCTTACTCCCCGCTTGCCTGCCTCATACGCTTGATCTAAGATCCATACTGGCATCTTAATGGGCAAGCTTCCGGTCTCTGCTAAATATAGCCCGTACCATATCTTCTTGTGAGGCTGAGTGAAACGGTCCTGAGCGGGAAAAGCGAAGTGCTGGAGGCACATCCGCAGAGGTATGGCGATGTTGGGGGTGAGGGCGCACATTTCTTTTAGTTTCTTGATTCTATTGCTTTTCATCGACTCCGGTATCAAGGGGTCGCGGTCAGAAGGCACATACGTGCCATACATCTGAAGTGCTTCCCTGATTAAAGCCACATTTAATTCGAACTTCCTCATTTCCTCCAGATTGGACAAGGAGGGCACCCAGAATGTGCCTGAATGATCCTTATCCCCTGTCGGCTTCAGCGTAGCAATTAAGTAGTAGCACCTGAGGAAGTCTGGTTTAGGCAGAGCTGCACTGAAATAAGCTTGTAATCCTGCTTTTTGCCAAATATCTTGAAGTGGAGCTGCATTTTGCAATGCTTCGAATTCTCGTGAGAAGAATTGGAAGGTCCACCACACTCCTCCACATTCCATCTTGGATTCCCAGATATGATCCGCGTCTCCCAAATCTCTTGGCATCTCATTGAACCAGTGAGAATGTCCCTTTACTCTTTCGGTTAGGCCATTTGGTGGGTCTGGAATAGGAATCCTCCGCACATTGACGAACTCCTCAGGCCGAGCTGTTGGTGGGGCCTCCACCGGCATGGCATCCCAATTGATTGGAGCACCAGATCCTGCCTGAGAGCTTGTGCCTGCCGCTGTTGCCATGAGAGTAGGTTGCTTATCTGCTGGAAGACGAAAGGCACATTAGTGTTGTATAGGAAACAAGATGTAATGGTGTTCCCTTCACAATACTAACATGACAATCCCGGAAGTCAGTGGTTAGTGGTGAAGTGTTTGTGATAGGTGTGAGTGGTGATTAAAGGTCAGTGTCATCCTAGATGCATACTTTGGTGATGCAATGGGCTCGGAATGCTCCTGTGTTAGTGTGGACGGATTTACATAATAGGGTCAGGGGGTTTAGTACACAGTTTAATTCTCCACACTTTGATAGAGGAGTCGTAGCTCTTAGAGCTAAAGACAGGTGAAGAGTTCTGTATGAGAGTGTGATGTATTTGGGACCTTTTGGGTACCCATTTCCAGACATTCCTAGGGTTGATGGGAGTGGGGACAGTGAGAGGTGTAGGTATCTTGTCATTTTCTGAGTTGTTGGCCAAGAGTGCTTGTGAAAGTTGCTTCATCCTAGTGCCTGAAGGTGAAGTAATTTGGGCTTGTAAGCAGGCCTTGGGCACCCATATCTGTCTAGCATTAGGGGTAGCCTTCATTGACCGCTTAGGGACCCAAATAGAAATGGTATGCCTAGGGGTTATCCTAGGGGGCTTCTTAACTTCGTTTCTTGACGGTGAGGCTCGTTTCTTGTCTTCTTGAGAGTCTGCTATTAGAGTTGTGGGTTTCCCATCCTTGCGTATCCAGATCTGCTTCGCGCCCCGAGGTGCTCTATGTTGCACGGGTTGGCGCTCGTGCCTCTTGATCAACAGCCTCCTTCGTGTAGAGTGATGTTCGGTCTGCTTGTTTAGAATCTTCTTTGGATCAGTTAGGAACTCCTTCTTGGCTCCTGAACCTTCAGTAAGATTGACATTCCTCTGCACCATAGAAGTTTGGACAAGCACAACATTGTTATCTTCATGTGGATTCCTGGAGGGACCAGGAGTTGGTACCTGTTCTATTGGTTTGAGTGCTCGATTTTCTAATTCAATCGTGAGACGGCTTTGGCCTACCCAAGCCTGAAGAAGTCCACTTCTTAGGTTGAGGTTGACTGCGTGATCATAGATCCAGTCTTGGCCTAAGACAAGAGGTTCGGTCAGATCCTCGTCTTCACACACTAGCACTTTTGCTGGCATGAGGACCTCTTGTATGTAGAGGGGAAGATCTACCTCTCCCATACAACGGGTTTCAACACCTCCTAATCCTATCAGATATGCTTCTAGGGGTTTTACCTCCAATTGCAGCTGCTGGCAATAAGAAAGCCGAACTGCACTTGTGGCTGCTCCTGAATCAATTAAAGCTCTCACGCTTGTGCTGCGGTCTCTTCGTCCTAGTTCTAGGGTCACAAAAGGTCGTCGGTCCACTATCTTATGGGTACATTCACCTGCAGTCTCACTCATGGCCATGTGATAACCTGTAGACTCTTGAGTGTTAGTCATAGGCTGGTCCCTCCCTTGTCTCCTCAACTTCATTCGTCTGATACGCTCTAAGGCCTCTGCCTGTGCTTCTTCTCGAATTCGTTTTTCCTCCTCTTTACGTTGCTTAGCAGTATTGAGTCGGCTTAGCATCTCCTCCGTGAGGGGTTCCTGATAAAGCTTGACTCTGCACCCGCTAATATAGTTTGGGAGAACATCCCCCTCTAGAGTGGCTAGTTGTACTGCTCCACTCGTGGAGATCCTATTAATGATCATAGGTCCGTAGCCTCTCTTTTCTAACTTTCTTGCGTGTTGTTTCAATGTGTAGATTAAAACTAGATCTCCTGCTTTCAAGCCCTTATCCTTTACGTGGGCATCAAAGTATGCCTTTTGCCGTTTCTTTGCAGCATAGATGCCTGCTGCTGCTCGTAGCCTCGTCTCACCTAAACGTTCTAGATCAAAGATCCTAGAGGACAACTCATGTCCATTCCACTCATGCTCTTGTGCTACTCTTAAAGCTGGAATTAGGAAATCTAATGGTAGCACCGCATTCTGTCCGAAGACCATCTGAAATGGGGTGGCATTGAGTACCGTTTTGTAGGCAACTCGGTATGCCCAAACAGCATGATGAAGTTGTTTGTCCCAATCAGAGCGTTTATTATTTACAAGTTTCGTCAATACGTTACACAGGATCTTATTCGTGCTCTCGGCTTGTCCGTTAGCTTGTGGGTGATAGGGTGCAGACTTCTTATGTATCACCATGAATTCTTGAAGGAGATTTTCAATGACCTCGTTCAAGAAGTGTGTACCTCTATCACTAACCAACTCTATTGGTAATCCATATCTAGTGAACACATTTTCGAATAAGAATTTAGTCGTCGTTTGAGCATCATTCTTCATCGTGGCTTTTACTTCCACCCACTTTGTAAGGTAATCTGTGGCTACAATAATGTATTCTGCATGGGAGTTTCTAGCTGGGGGGTTGATGGGACCTACAAAGTCTATACCCCACTTTGAAAATGCACGTCCTCCCATCATTGGCCTTAAGGGCATTTCATCTTTTCTTATCGGATATTGGGCACGTTGGCATGTGTCGCAACTCTTCACATAAGTATGTGCATCCATATGAAGAGTGGGCCACCAAAGTCCCGAGAATAGAATGGTTTTAACTACTCTGTCAGGCCCAAAGTGTCCACCTGCAGCACCGCTGTGTGCCGTTTCTAAGACTTTCAAGTAGTCTGATTCATGAACGCACAGTCTTAGGTAACCATCCTTGCCTCTTCGATATAGGTTGTCTCCTACTAAGGCATAGTCTTGAGCCTCTTGCTCCATGCTCCGTTTTCTTGCAAGACTAGCCTGATTGGGTAATGTTCCCGATCTCATGAACTCGACCAATGGAGCACTCCAATCTGGGATTAATGACACGTGATAAAGAGTGGCATGTTCCACTGGGGTTCTCTTCTGGCACACTAAACAATTGTGAATCCACTCTTGTATTTCTTTGTCCATGCTAGGCCAATACACTCCTAAACGTTTTAGATTCTGCAATGTTCGTTGTTTAGAGTAGTGAATCCCCAGCAATCCCTCATGGGCTTGTTGCAACCAACTAGTATGTTCATCGTCCTCGACGCAACAAGCTAATACGCCCTCGGTATCTTGCTTGTACATACTTCCGGCCAATATTTGATACTTTAGTGATTTTACAATTTCCTCTTTGCTTGTTTTAACATTTTTATTTGCAGGCCCGAAGGTTAGGACTGGTACCAACTTATTTGCCCATTTAGGAACGACTTCTAAATTGAACAGATAAGCATCGGGCAATTCATCAGACACTCCTTGCGGTGGCTCTCTTGAAGTGATGCGAGAAAGATGGTCTGCCCTAAGATGGGTTCTACCTTTCCTGACAACAACTTCAAAGTCGTATTCCATTAGTAAGAGGAACCATCTTACTAAGCGGCCTGTATTGCAAGGTTTATTGACCAAATATAGTAAAGCTTGATGATCAGTGAAAAACTTGAACTTATTGGCCAATAGATAGTGCCTAAACTTCTTCACAGCATATATCATGCCTAAGCCTTCTCTCTCCGTTGTGGTGTAATTTCGTTCAGCTGCATTTAATTGCCTACTAGCATATGCTATCGGCAAATCTAGGTTTCCTTCACCTGTGGGTTGTGCTAGCACACATCCTATTGCATGATTGGAGGCATCTACATGGACATGAAAGGGTTTGCTCCAATCCGGAGTCGTCAATATTGGTGCTGTGCACAAACGTCTCTTCAGCTCGTTGAAGGAAGTCTCGCATTCCTCGCTCCACTCAAAATTTGTTAACAACCCATAAAGAGGTTTAGCTATGATGGCATACATGTGGATAAACCTACGGTAATATCCACAATGGCCCATAAAGGCTTGTACCTCTTTAACATTCCTTGGTCTGGGCAACTCTGCTATTGCTCTTACTTTGTCTTCATCTGTTGAAATTCCATTCTTAGAAACAATGTGACCTAAGATCTTACCTTGTCGTACCATGAACACACACTTCTCTGGATTCAGACACACTCGATAATCTCTACACTTGTTGAAGATTTGTCTAAGCTCAGGGATGTGGTAACTTCTTTCTTGGGAATGAGCACATAAATCATCCACATATACTTCTAAGCTCTTCCGCAAGAACTCTTTGAAGACATGACACATGAGTCTTTGGAATGTTGCAGGTGCATTGGTGAGCCCAAATGGCATCACACGAAATGCAAAGATTCCCCATTCTGTGGCAAAGGCCGTTTTGTGTTGGTCTTCGGGGGCAATGGCTACTTGGTTGTAACCTGAAAATCCATCAAGGAAGCTGTAAACTTCCTTGCCTGCAACACGCTCCAATAGATGTTCGGTGATTGGAAGTGGATAACTATCTCTGATCGTAGCGGCATTAACTTTTTTAAGGTTAATGCACACTCGCAATTTCCCATTCTTCTTGGGCACCACTACAATGGGGGACACCCATTCAGTGTGCTCAATCTCATAGATGAATCCAGCTTCAATCAGCCTGTCAATTTCCTCTTTTATTTTGGCTGCATAATTGTCATTATATGTGTAGGGCTTTTGTTTGGTGGGCTTGGCATCAGCGGTCATCGGAATCGTATGAGAGCAAATCTTTGGATCTACTCCTTTCAAGTCTCTATAGTGCCATGCGAACACGTCCCTATATTCCCTTAATAGCGCTACAAGCTCTGCTTCTTCTTCTGCACTTAGGTCATCTCCTATGTACGTACATCGCTCTTCGTTCCCTTCAATGGTCACTACAATTTTTTTGGTCTTTTCTTTATTGTCATATGCTTCTCCTATAATGGCCTCTCTCTTAGGCATTCGTACCAAAATTTTCCGGTCTTCCACTTCATATTTCTTGAAATTTCCTGGTACTTCAAACAATGATTCTTCCTCTTCTTGTTCCACTGCTTTTCTTTTCTTTTTCTTTTGACTTCCTTCACTTCCTTTCTTTGAATTTATCGTTTTAATACTCGCAAGGGGTTCTTCTTCTTTTTGGGTTAACACTCCTAGGTCTTCTAAGTAGTGTTCCTCTGAGTCGAAGTATGTATCCATCACAATGGATTCTAGATCATCGTCATTCTCTTCTTCTTCTATGAACTCACTAGGATCACACTCTTCCAACAAGGGCTGACACATGAACACTGAAATATCATACCCCTCCTCATCACAATGGGGTGTCCATTGTTCCTCATTGACTGCAATGTCCATGGTAGCTAAGATTTCTGCCCAACCATGAGGCTCAAATTCCTCATCTGGAAATATCATTGGTGTATAGGCTGGGTCTTTTATTGGTCTATCTCCTGGGGGAGTTCCTTCTTCTCTCGCTTTTAGGCGCTTTTCCTCTTCCTCAGCGACCTTGCACACCCACAAGTGGGTATCTTCATGCAGCCAGGATGGTTCAGGTGAACTTCCAGAATGCACGGAGATAGAATCTTCCTTCGCTTTGTGGATAGGATTCCACTGTAGGGGTGGTACGTCTCTGAAGGTGTAATCCTTCAGATTGACCTTGGTGGTGACCCCTAAGTGCTGTAAGTACAAGGAGTTGGTTCCCCAATCCTGTACTATTTGCAATTGTCGTAGGAAAGGTCTTCCTAGGATCATCTCGTAAACATTATTTTTCTCAAAGTCACATATAGCAAATGTATGTTCAAACTCTACACCACACGTGGTTAGAGTTATCCCTTCAAGCAATCCGAGAGGTCTTTCAAAATGACCATCTGCCATTTGAAGTTTCATTCTCGTTGGTCTCAAGGTGGGTTTGCCCCATCGCTTCCACAAGGAGGTGGTCGCAATAGCAACACCAGCACCCGAATCCACAATTGCTTTGGTTGTGTAACCTTGATAGGTGATCGGAAGATAAGTGTTACCTTCTTCACCTTCGCTCATGTCTCCTATCTTGTCGATAGGTATCTCTGGTACTTTTTGTTTAGAGCCTACTTTTGGTGTATTGGATTCAAGTTCTGGAACCTGATCCTTCACATGATTCCAGAGCTCCGGTTTTGCCTTGAGGCGCTCCTCTACAGTGAGATGACATGGAACCTTAGTGTTCTTCACAACATTAGTGTTCCTGGGAATCACTGAGTCTTCATTTCTCACCAATATTGTGGGAGCTCTGATCTGGAGAGATTCAGATTCCCATGGGCCTGTGAAATGAGGCAACTCTTGTAAGGAATTAGATTCAAAATCTAATCTCTCATCCTCTTGTTGCTCTGTTTGATCTCCATAGATAGACGGAATGTCTTGGGGAAATTGATCACGAAGATCATCAATCTCAGGAATAGGAGGGGAATCACCCTTCTCCTTGGCCCATTTCTCTTCTTGTATTTCCCGCAAGAACTCTTGAGAGTACTGTTGAATTGAAGGAGGTATTCCAACATCCGTGGAATTAGGAACATAAGCTCCCTTAGGTGGTGAGCTTCCTCTTTCAACAACTGGTTGAGCCTGTGGAGGTAAAGAAACTTGTGATTTGTTTACCAACTGCTCTAATCTTTCTAGTAAGCCTTGGAAATGCAAATCCGGCTTGACAGAGTTTGTCTGATTGAACTTTTGACTAGTCTCAAGTATAGCTTGAGCTTGTTCTACCATTTTCATGCACATTTTCATCCGTTCAATCTCTAAATCTGCTCTAGGGTAACTCTTGTCTAGGTTTGCGGCTGTTGGCCCTTCTTGAAGTCGAGCCTGGTAGGCCTTGAACATCATGTCCAGGCCTTCAGGAGTGGGGTCAGCTAATACTGATCCTACTCGGGGTGGTGGGTGGGTTACGTGTATTAAAGGGTGGAGGAATGGAGGGTGATGGGGATGGTAGTGGTGGACGTGTGTGGGAGTGCGGTTGAGATGTGATCTCTATGATTCTTGCCTTGGTTTCTCTCAAGCTTTCTTCAAGTTCGTTTATCTTTTTTGCCCATTGCCTCTTCATTCTTTCACGACTATCCTTCCAGGCTCTAGTCCTCTTTTTGGTTATGCTCTCTGTTTCACTCACCTCGGGGCTCTTTTCCTGAACAACACCTTGGTGTTGTTGAAGTGCCTGGGCTCTTGTGATCACCTGCACAGGTGCAGTGGAAGTCACACTCCCTGTGGAGTCTACAACTAACCCAACAACATTGATAGGAGTGATTTTAGGCATGTTATTAGGGTTCTTTGGGCAATCTCGTAGGAGATGTTCTTTCCCGCAGTCTTGACAGAAACCCTGAATGGTTACTGGTTGAGGTTGTGTCGGGGCAGGTAGTGGACAATCACGTATAAGGTGATCTCCCTGACATCTGAAGCATGGTCCTCTAGGAAATGGGGGTCGTACCTACCTAGGTTGAGGTCTAGAGTTGGGGTCTGTGTACATGACATTAGAATACTCAGGTTCCCCACTATTTTCACTTGGGTCCTCATAATAGTATGACTCGTTATGCTCGGGTGACTGCATGTAGTAAGCCTGTGGGCTATCAATATGTGCGGAGTCAAAACTATGGTCACTTGGATCACTGTCTGGTAGCAATGGGGTGACTGGGACTATGGCTCTATTCGGATTTTCTTCAGTAGATGCATATTTCACTGGGATCACATTGGTTGGAGCAGGGGATTGCTGCACTAGGACTGGTTGAGGCCTCTGCTACCCTTGATAAGGTGGCTGATAAGTTTGCTGTGGTCTGTTGTATTGTGGTGATGGGTACTGATTCTGGTATCTACCATGTTGTGGATATGGCTGAGGATAATTTTGCCTAACAGTTTGCTTGTTATATGGGCAGTCTTGTGCAGTGTGGTTGGTGTATCTACGCTCTATGGTGCAGTACTGGCTACTAGGATTCGCCTGGGGTTGGGCCATAATGGGGCATACACTTGCCATATGTTCACCGCCACAATTGTAACACCGCTTAACTGGGGCAAATCTCGGAATTTGCTTGCTAGAGACACCTAGTTTTTGGGCTACCTTCTCTGCAAGTTCCTCGATGGATGTGGATTGACCAGATGTCTGTTTACTAGAGCTATCAGAATCCTTATAGATTTTTGATAGTTCTAATTCCTCACCTAGATTGTCCTCAATGTCTATGCACATACGCACACACTCTTCTATCGTTCTGGGGTCCTTCAGGTACACATATGACCTGAGCTTAGTGCTCAACAATCCATCTAGGAACAAGGCCACTTGTTTGGCTGGTGTGGGTAACTCCGGCATCGGGCATCTCTCCAGGTATTGTCTAAATCTTCTTCCAGCTAGTCTGACCGTCTCTTGAGGTGTTTGTTTGAAGCTGTGAATTAGTGAGGAGGTGTTATGCCTGATTCCACTCTTAGAAAACTCAACAATAAATGCCTCTAAGAGCTGGTCTATGTTTCTGAAATGCCTCTCATTTAGTGGTTGAAACCAAGTAAGGGCAGTGTTCCTAAGAGTTAGACCGAAAGCATTATACTGTGTGAATAGGTCCTCTACCTGTTCAGCTTTCAATACTTGTCGAAATTCTGCCACATGGTCATAAGGGTCTCCCGTGCCATCGAAATAATTCTTCATGGACTTCACCAGTTGAGTTGGTCGCAGGGTCCTAGTGTGTTCTCTCGGTCTTGGCAAAGGAAAATCGTCAATATTCCTTTGATTCCATGGGGTTCTATGTCTCTCAGGTTCCACTCTATTCCTTTCTGTTCCCGTTCTTTCCCTTCCTAAGGAGTTGGCAAAACTTACCTCAGGTTTGTCTCTACTTTTATCTCTTTGCGCTCCATGAGCTTGGGAGGTCCCAGCTCCTTGGTGACTGTATGACACATTAGTCCGAGGAGGTTGGGGAAAAACAAATTCACCCTTCCATGTGTAGGCATGTCTGCCATGCTCAGTGACCACGAAGATTCTCTCTGATGCATTGTCTAGGTAGGTTACTTGGCCTGGGTTATCAGGGTCTTTAAACTCATAGATTGTGAGGGCACTCACTTCCTGAGGTTGAGAAGATTTATATCTCCAAAAAGCCTCATCGGTTTCTCGGTTTAAAAGCAGATCTATGCTTTTATTATCCTGTGGAATCCACTCTGGAGTCATGATTCTGGTCAAGACAGATTTACCACGGGGAGTTCTTGGCTCTCTCTCTAAGTTCCCTTGCTCTATATCACCCATGTCGGTCTCCGCAATCACATTTCCAAACTCATCAGTTCTATCAAGAAGAGTGGTGACTACATATATAGTCCCTTCTTTATCTAGGTAGGCTCCATTCTCAAACTTGACTACCGGGTGGTCTAATCCATGGGGTTGATCGGGGTTCTTAATCTGGACCACCGATCTTCTCAGTCCGTCTTCATAGATGCGAGCACCTAGACGATTCGTTCTGATATATTCCAATTGAGTCTTATAAGGCCCCTCTGGCTTTTCTAGATAAGCCAACCCTGAACTACCTACTGGTCTCTCCATGTGATAGGACATCTCAGAATCACTTGTTTCTGATCTGGGAGTGTATGGATAATCACTCAACTGCTGGGCCCAAGACCTGGCAGTGTGATTGACACTAGCTTCAGAAGATCTGAGGCTTTGTCTGTCTCGGCCTAAGTGTCTGCCTGATCTAAGGTTCATATGCCTGATTTATCTACCCCCTGGGACCCAAGCACACTCTCGTTGCAGGTTAATTTTGCACCAATCACTTTGTTCTTTTGATTTGAATATTATGTTTATGGTCTTGTCTGAAATTGCGTCGTCAGGAGTACTTAAGTGAATTTCCGCACTTGATAAGTGATCGATTCCCGTTTACCTTTTGTCCCTTAGGGTTTTTGCACTTAAGACCTATTTATTTTCTTGCACTTGGTTGATTAATTCTCTTGGACTTGATTCGTGCCTAACATTGCCCTAATTAATTACCACACCTAAGTCGTACTTAGCCTAGGCTAGGAATTGACAAAGGAGGGTTGAGAGATCTTCCAACCTCAATTAGCTGGTTGACCAGACTGCTACACAAGCCCAGGAAGCCTTCTCCCAAGCTTGGTACTCACCCTTGCTAGCTTGCTTTGGATTGCCTTGAGTGCACACAAAGTTCCTGCAAAAGCTCACCAGTTAGTATAGCTCTATTACCACAAGTAATTGAAAGACACACATCAATATTTTCAGTCCCCCTGGAGTAACTCACTGTACCCCCTGAATCTGAGGACCACTTAGTTCCACCTAAAGGTCAACTTAAAAATGCATGTTCTAAAAATGCATGTTCTAAAATGCATGTTCCAACGAGACCAAAATCTCATCAATCGGAGTTCGTATGGTCAAGTTATGACCATTCAGGCACTAAAGGGTCAAAACAGGCACTCAGGGTTCAGGAGATCCCTCTCTGGTTTCTAGGCCTTTTGCCCACTTCCAAGGTTCTAAAGTTATACCAAGGTGCCTAAAATTAAGCTAAACTACCCTTCCAATCACTCAAAAAAATTAACCCTAAATTTTCATACGTTAAAGGCCGTGTATCGCGATAGGTCGGGTCGAGGTGTCGCGATAGGTCGTGAAGTGTCGCGATAGGTCGGGGTGTCGCGATAGCTCGTGAAGTGTCGCGATAGGTCGGGGTGTCGCGATAGCTCGTGAGGTGTCGCGATAGGTCGGGGTGTCGCGATAGCTCGTGAAGTGTCGCGATAGGTCGGGGTGTCGCGATAGCTCGTGGTGTCGCGATAGCTCGTGAGGTGTCGCGATAGGTCGGGGTGTAGCGATAGCTCGTGAAGTGTCGCGATAGGTCGGGGTGTCGCGATAGCTCGTGAAGTGTCGCGATAGCTCGTGAGGTGTCGCGATAGCTCGTGAAGTGTCGCGATAGGTCAAGGTGTCGCGATAGGTCGGGGTGTCGCGATAGCTCGTGAGGTGTCGCGATAGGTCGGGGTGTCGCGATAGCTCGTGAGGTGTCGCGATAGGTCGTGGTGTCGCGATAGGTCGGGGTGTCGCGATAGCTCGTGAGGTGTCGCGATAGGTCGGGGTGTCGCGATAGCTCGTGAAGTGTCGCGATAGGTCGGGGTGTCGCGATACCTCGTGAGGTGTCGCGATAGGTCGGGGTGTCGCGATACCTCGTGAGGTGTCGCGATAGCTCGTGAGGTGTCGCGATAGCTCGTGAGGTGTCGCGATAGCTCAGGATATGGTGAATTTTTCTGTTCTTTCTAGTGTTCCTGGGAGCTCTAGGCCTGCGCAGTGTCGTGGTGCACTCAGAATCGTGATTGGGTGAAATTTTCGGAGTGTCGCGATAGCTCGAGCTCAACGCCTCGGGGACTGTGCAGACACTTTCTGTACCTGCTGAGCTTGCTGGAGATGATGATGGAGCTGCCACCTGCAAGAAACATGCAAAAAACACACAAAAGACAAGCACGCACAATCGCTCTCTCTCAAACTCGCACACAACAAATGAGGGAATGATAGGGAAGAGGGAATATGTAGTGGAGAAGGAGGTGGAGGTGGAAATGGAGAAGGAGGTGAAGATGAAGATGGAGATGGAAAAAAAATCAGAAATTTACCTACTACTTACCATTCCAACGCGTCCTCTCTACGTCTTACCATCACACGCTCGTCCTCAAAGCTCGATCCCCGGCAACGGCGCCAAAATTTGGTGTAGCTCAGTGATGAGTAGCACCTCCTTTAATGTCAATCCGGGAAGACGTGAGGATGGTATGAAGACCACGAGCAAGTGGAAGCACAAGTGCGTGAGTGAGAAGCACACTAACATGCACACACATTCACACACACGCGCACACACGGCAAGAACAAAGAGAGTAAGACAATGGAATCACTTCTATTGCAAGAAAGTTCTCATACAAGCTCAAACTACAAGAAGCTAACCCAAAAATGAGCTCTCTAGCTCTATTTATAGTTTTTGACTAGCTTTGGCCCTGTCCAGACCTAGTGTCCGGCCTAGTTAAAAATTAGGTTCCAGGGCTTATTTGAGGGCTCAAACGAGATCTAAAAATTATGAAAATTGGCCGGCAACTACTTCTAAGGCTCCTCAAGCTCGAGGACTCCTTGGCTTGTACAAAATGGAGCTACAAAAAAGTGAAAATGGTATTTACAGGGGTTTTTAGTGATGAGAATCACTTTAAAATGATGTAAGGGTTTTGAAAAAAATGAAGGGTTGCCTTAGTGCTAGATCTGCATGTGTGTCCGTACTTGCTTCGTCCCGTATACTGTCAACACATATGTATATGTATGTGTATATGTATATGTATATGTATGTGTATATGTATATGTATATGTGTATGTATATGTTTATGTATATGTATATGTATATGTATATGTATATGTGTAGGTGTATGTATATGTTAGGTATATGTATACATATATGTATATGGATATGGATATGGATATGTATATGTATACGTGGATGTATATGGATATGGATATGGATATGTATATGTATATGTATATGTATATGTATATGTATATGTATATGTATATGTATATGTATATGTATATGTATATGTATATGTATATGTATATGTATATGTATATGTATATGTATATGTATATGTATATCTATATGTATATCTATATCTATATGTATATGTATATGTATATGTATATGTATATGTATATGTATATGTATATGTATATGTATATGTATATGTATATGTATATCTATATGTATATGTATATGTATATGTTTATGTATATTTGTATATGTATATGTATATTTATATGTCTATGTATATGTATAGGTATATGTATATATATATATATATTTATATATACATATATGTATATGTATATATATATGTATATGTATATGTATATGTATATGTATATGTATATGTATATGTATATGTATATGTATATGTATATGTATATGTATATGTATATGTATATGTATATGTATATGTATATGTATATGCATATGTATATGTATATGTATATGCATATGTATATGTATATGTATATGTATATGTATATGTATATGTATATGTATATGTATATGTATATGTATATGTATATGTATATGTATATGTATATGTATATGTATATGTATATGTATATGTATATGTATATGTATAGGTATAGGTATATGTATAGGTATATGTATATGTATACGTATATGTATAGGTATACATATATGTATACGTATACGTATTTGTATATGTATACGTATATGTATATGTATACGTATACGTATATGTATACGTATATGTATATGTATATGTATATGTATATGTATATGTATATGTATATGTATATGTATATGTATATGTATACGTATATGTATATGTGTATGTATATGTATATGTATATGTGTATGTATACGTATATGTATATGTATATGTATATGTATATGTATATGTATATGTATATGTATATGTATATGTATATGTATATGTATATGTATATGTATATGTATATGTATATGTATATGTATACGTATATGTATATGTGTATGTATATGTATATGTATATGTGTATGTATACGTATATGTATATGTATATGTATATGTATATGTATATGTATACGTATATGTATATGTATATGTATATGTATATGTATATGTATATGTGTATGTGTATGTATATGTATATGTATATGTATATGTATATGTATATGTATATGTATATGTATATGTATATGTATATGTATATGTATATGTATATGTATATGTATATGTATATGTATATGTATATGTATATGTATATGTATATGTATATGTATATGTATATGTATATGTATATGTATATGTATATGTATATGTATATGTATATGTATATGTATATGTATATGTATATGTATATGTATATGTATATGTATATGTATATGTATATGTATATGTATATGTATATGCATATGTATATGTATATGTATATGCATATGTATATGTATATGTATATGTATATGTATATGTATATGTATATGTATATGTATATGTATATGTATATGTATATGTATATGTATATGTATATAATATGTATATGTATATGTATATGTATATGCATATGTATATATATATATATATGTATATGTATATGTATATGTGTATTTTTATGTACATGTATATGCATATGTACATGTACATGTATAGAGAGAAATGAATTTAGAAGGTCTAGAGGGTCACCCCGACTTTTTCAGAGCAAGGTGAAGTGGAGACATAGTCAACTTCTATCATTCATATCTTGAGATCTTATGATCCAACGATGATGAAACTTGACACATGATTATGTGAAATTCTATTCTAACTTATCCAAGTGAAAATATAGGAATTGGATGCTCATACACAAAGAAATAGACAAAACAAGTTCACTATGTACATCAATGTACTATAGAAGCACACAAAGAATAGGTAATTTAAGATGTATGGATGGTAATGTGTATTACTATTGCACACATGATAGAACGGAACTATAGAGGACTACTCCTTCATGAAGTGAGCACAATGTGTGCTCAAATATTCAGCTCAATCTTTCAAGAATAGGTGGCATTTTTTACGACTAAGAGGAAGATGTCTTTATACACAAATTTGAATTTGAATCTAGTGATTTAATCACCTAAAACTAATCCTTGACTTTGGGGATAAATTAATCTTTATTCTCAACTAACAATTTGTGGACTTTGGCTTCCCAAATCTACAAGATTCCTTGTCACTTTTAGCTATTACAAATGATAAGGGTAAATACACAAGATTTACTCTTAAAGGTTTTACAAGCATGTGTTCTTATGAACATATTTAAATGGGATGACTTATGAGAGTAGTCCATAATCCAAATGCCAAGCCTTTAGGCTTGCTATTTGCACCAATAGCTTCCCCTCTAGCTAAGAAGCTCAAGTCTTCAATCCTTTAAGATTTATTGCAATCCAATCATTGATTTGAATATGTTTAGCTTGCTTCCATCCAATGCATTTTGCCATCATATCTGCACATTGTTGATGAGTTGACACATATGATAATTGAATCTCCCTACTTGTAATCTTTTCCCTGAGATAATGATAATGTACTTATTTGTGTTTAGTCCTGCCATGATAAATTGGGTTAATAGCAAGATGTAATGAACTAATGTTGTCCCCAAAGATATGTGGAGTAGAAGATGTAAGACCTAAATCAGAGTATAGGATCTTAATTCACATTACTTCCTAAATAGCATTTGCAAGTCCTCTATATTCAACCTCAATTGATGAGAGTGCTATAGTTGGTTGTTTCTTTGAAGACTAGGATATGAACTTTGTACCTACAAATGTGAGGTATCCAAATGTGCTTCTTCTATCATCATTAGAGCCTTCCCGATCCTGCATCAGAAAATAGCTTGACGTCTATACAAGAGGTATAAAGATAGTACATACCTTCATTGATTGTTACCTTTAGGTATTGAGGGTTCTTTTGGCTACTTCCATGTGAGGTTTCCTTGGCCTATGCATAAATTGGCTTAAGACACTTACTCCATAGCAAATGTCTACCCTAGTTAATGTAGCATAATTCAAACTACCAACTAGACTCTAATAGCTAGTTACATCCTCAATTTGTTCACCTTCATGAGTACTTAACTTCAAATTCATCTCCATAGGAGTATCTGCAACCTTTGAATTCGACAAGCATGTCTTTGATGTACTTCCTCTAAGTAAGGTACATACCTTTTTCTGTATATACTACTTCGAACCTAGGTAGTATGTAAGCAGACCTAGATCACTAATTTTAAACTCCTCTTTCATCTGAAGCTTGATCTTCCTAATTCCTTTAAAATAATTTCATGTAATTATAAGGTCATCAATATATACACATAGGTATATGACTTTTGATTCGTTCCTCTTAATGAAGAGGGAAGGATCTGCTTTGCTCAAATTGAAGCCCTTATCCTGCAAGTAGGTAACTAATCTTTGATTCCAAGCCCTAGGGGCTTGTTTCAAACCCTAGAAAACTTTTCTTAATCTGCATACATATTAAGGACATGATGAATATTCAAAACTAGGAGGTTGCACCATGCATACCTCCTTAGATATCCATCCATTCAAAATTGCATTTTTACATCCATTTGATAAATCTTCCAATTCTTGTATGATGCAACACTCATAAGTACCTTGATGGTAGGCATCTTTGCAACATGTGAAAAATTTTCTTCATAATCAATACCTTGTGTTTGTGCATACCCTTTGGCCAATAGCCTTGCTTTGTACCTATTGATACATCCATCAAAGTTTTTCTTTACCTTATTATTGAGAGCAGTATGGGCACCCAAGGACTGACTAGACAAGGAAGCCAGCGGAGAGAGTCAGAGCGAGGTGAAGGATTGAGTAGACAAAGCAGTCGACGCAAATCTGGCAGATAGGCCCTTCAAATTTTTCCAAATCAACATCTTTATAACAGTGATTCTTATCACTAACAATCATTGTAAATACCATTTCATACTTTTGTAGCTCCATTTTGTGCAAGCCAAGGAGTCCTTGAGCTTGAGAGCCTTAGAAGTACCTACATATCAATTTTCGTATTTTTTAGACTCCGTTTAAGCCCTCAAATTGGCCCTGGAACCTAATTTTTAACTAGACCGGACACCAGGTCTAGACAGGGCCAAAACCTAGTCAAAAACTATAAATAGAGCTAGAGAGCTCATTTTTGAGGTTAGCTTGTAATTGAAATGAACTGGTAAGAGCTTTTTGAAAGTAATATAAGAACTCCATTGCTTCTCACTCTTTGTCTTGCCGTGTGTGCGCGCGTGTGTGTATGTGTGTGCATGCTTGTGTGCTTCTCACTCACGCACTTGTGCCTCCACTTGCTCGTGGTCTTCATACCATCCTCACGTCTTCCCGGATTGACATTAAAGGAGGTGCTACTCATCACTGAGCTACACCAAATTTTGGCGCCGTTGCCGGGGATCGAGCTTTGAGGATGAGCGTGTGATGGTAAGACATAGATTTGGGACGTTGGCGTTGTAGGTAACTTCTTCACTTTTCCTTTGTTTTTTTTTCCTTACCTCATCACCATCATCATCATCACCATCTCCCACCTCCATCTCCATCATCGCAAAACTTTCAGTTTTTTACTATATCCCCTTCCTCCTTTCATTTCCCTCATTTCACTTGTGAGAGAGAGCGAGAGAGCGAACTGTTGTGTGCTATTTTCTGCATGCTTTTGGAGTTTCTTGCAGGTTTCAGCATCATCATCCCCTCCAACACGTCGCGCAGGCACGGAATTGTGCAGAACTGTCTCGCAGTCGCCGAATTCTGTCGATCGCGATTGACAGAAATTTTCACCTTTTGGTAAATCTGAGTGCACCACAGTGGACTAGAGACCCTGCACACCACATTTCCACAAAAAATTTTGAAAAATTTGCAAAATTTCAATCCATCGTGATTGACAACTCTATCCATCGCGATTGACTGCCTGTCCGTCGCGATCGACTGCCTATCCGTCGCGATCGACTGCCTATCCGTCGCGATCGACTGCCTGTCCGTCACGATCGACTGCCTGTCCGTCGCGATTGACTGCCTGTCCGTCGCGATCGACACCCATCCGTCGCGATCGACACCTGTCCGTCGCGATCGACTGCCTGTCCATCGCGATCGACACCCATTTGTCACGATCGACACCTGTCCGTCGCGATCGACACCTATCCGTCGCGATTGACTGCCTGTCCGTCACGATCGACTGCCTATCCGTCGCGATCGACTGCCTATCCGTCGCGATCGACTGCCTGTCCGTCGCGATCGACTGCCTGTCCGTCGCGATTGACTGCCTGTCCATCGCGATCGACATCTGTCCGTCGCGATCGACACCTGTCCGTCGCGATCGACTCTTGTCCATCGCGATTGACTGCCCTGTCCATCGCGATTGACAGCCAATTTTTTAGGGTTTTTAATTTGAAGAGTTTGGCTAATTTTGGGCATGACCATTTTACTCTAGAGCACATAAGGAGGCCATAGGAAAACAACTTGGGGAAAACCTGTTGAACAGTGATCCTGTTTGAACCCTGTCTTAACCCTAGAACCTTGAACGGTCATAACTTTTTCATACGAAATCCATTTTTTGAGCTCTAGGGCTTGTTGGAAAGCTCGTGGCATATACTACACGCCCTCAACTGTTTTTTATAAAGATAATGTGCTGATTTTCAGCTAGGGTATTTTGAAGTTGACCATACCCAGGGGGATCAAAGTCAGGGGTCTTAAGAATTGTTTTCCTAAAAATCACTATGCAAATTAGTATTTGTGCTACAGGAATGAGAATCATTGGGTCTGTCTTTGGAATTTGAATCTTAAAGCTAACTTTGGAACTCTTACAGATCTATTGAGAGCATCGAAAGGTGTTCTAAGCAAGTGTAAGTGCAAGCTTGGGAACACACTTCCTGGGCATTCAAGGGCAACCAAGCAGGAAACAAAAGGTTGGAAACTTTCAACCCCCTCTGTCAATTCCTAGCTTAGGCTAAGAACGACTAGTGATAGGAGTAAGTCAGGGCAACGATAGGCATCAATCAAGTTGAAGACTACCTATGCACTCAAGTTCAAGATTAAACATAATCTCTTCGTGATGCGATAACCTTAAAGGAAAGAATCTAACGTGGAACGATCAACTTACAGTGCAAAAAATTAACTCAAATATTCCTGACGACAGTGATTTCTGACTAGAGCATAAACACGATAATCGACTAAAAAAGAATCAAGTGACTGATACAAAAGAACTCAGCAACGAGGTTGTACTTAGGCAAAATTGGGCTATTCAATTAGGCTTATGAACCTTAGATCAGGGCGACATCTAGGGAGAGATAGACAAAGTCTTAGGTCTTCAGAGGCTAGTGTCAACCACACTGCTAGGTCTTGGGCCCAGCAGTTGAGCCACCACTCATACTACCCTAGCTCTGAGACTAGTGAATCAGAGATGTCTCAAGGCATGGACCGACCTACGGGAAGTTTAGGAGTGCCATACCTGCACAGGGTAGAAGGCCCGTACAAGACGCAGCTGGAATACCTTAGGACCAACCGATTAGGTGCTAGCATCTATGAGGACGGCCTAGGAAGATCTGTGGTCCAGATTAAAAACCCTGACCAATCCATAGGACTAGAGCACCCAGCTGTCAAGTTTGAAAACGGGGCATATTTGGACAAAGAAGGAACCATATACGTAGTCACCAGTCACCCAGATAGGACAGACGAATTCGGAAATGTGATCCCAGAAGCGGACTTAGGTGACCTAGAGCAAGGAAACATGGGTACAGAACCTAGAACCCCTCGAGGCAAATCGGTTCTCACTAGGATTATCACACCAGAGTGGATTCCCCAGGATAATAAGAGCATAGATTTGCTCCTCAATCGAGAGACTAACGAAGCCTTTTGGAGGTATAAATCTGATCGGCCAATGATATAGGAACAATCATGATCTATGAGTTTAAGGATCCTGATAGCCCAGGCAGAGTGACCTACTTGGATCACGCTTCAGAGAGGATCTTTGTGGTTACAAAACATGATAGACATGCTTACACTTGGAAGGGTGAATTCGTTTTCCCCCAACCAAGATCGAATGTATCCTATGGTCACCCTGGAGCTGGAACATCCCAAGCTCATGGAATTCAAAGAGACAGAAGTAGAGATAGACCAGAAGTAAGCTTTGCCAACCCAGGGGGCAGAGAAAGAACAAGAATGGAAACAAATAGAGTAGAACCTGAGATACTTAGAGCTCACAGGAATCAAAGAAATGCGAATGAGTTCCCTCTACCACGACCTAGAGAGCACACAAGGACTTTGAGACCGACTCAGCCAGTTAAGTCCATGAAGAACTACTTCGATGGCACTGGAGATCCATACGATCATATGGCTGAGTTTAGGCAAGTCTTGAGAGCTGAACAAGTGGAGGATCTATTCACGCAGTACAATGCCTTTGGTCTAACCCTTAGGAACACTGCCCTGACATGGTTTCAGCCACTAAACGAGAGGCAGTTCAGGAGCATAGACCAACTCCTAGAGGCTTTCATTATTGAATTCTCTAAGAGTGGCATAAGACATAATACCTCCTCGCTGATTCACAGCTTCAAGCAAACCCCTCAAGAGACCGTGAGACTTGCAGGAAGAAGATTTAGGCAATATCTTGAAAGATGCCCTGATTCGGAGCTACCCACACCAGCTAAGCAAGTGGCTCTATTCTTGGACGGATTGCTAAGCACCAAATTGAGATCTTATGTGTACTTGAAGGACCCTAGGACTATAGAAGAGTGTGTACGCATGTGCATTGACATCGAGGATAACCTAGGGGAGGAGTTAGAGCTTTCCAAGATATACAAAGATTCAGATAGTGCCTCTAGCCTCTCTTCCACGCAATCCACATCAATTGAGGAACTTGTAGAGAAAGTAGCTCAGAAATTAGGTGTCACTAGCAAACAGATCCCAAGGTATGCCCCTGTGAAAAGATGCTATACTTGTGGTGGCGACCACATGGCGAATGTCTGTCCCATTATGGCTCAACCCCAAGTTAATCCTAGTAGCCAGTACTGCACCATAGAACGAAGGTACACCAATCACACCGCGCAAGACTGCCCATACAATAAGCAAGCGGTTAGGCAACCCTACCCTCAGCCATACCCTCAACAAGGCAGATACTAGAGTCAATACCCACCACAACAGTATACTAGGCCTCAACAAAATTATCAACCACAATATCAAGCCCAACAAAGGCCTCAGCTTGTGTTAGCACAACAAACCCCTGCCCCAGCTAATGTAATTCCGGTAAAGTATGCAGCGGCAGAAGAAAATTTGAATAGAGCTATAGTCCCGGTAACCCAATTGCTTTCTGAAAGTGACCCGAGTGACCATAGTTTCGATTCTACACATGTTGATAGTCCCCAGGCCTACTACATGCAGTCTCCTAAACATGGTGAGTCTTACTATAGTGAAGAGCCAAATGAACCTAGTTGGGAGTCAGATTACACAAACGTCATGTATGCAAACCCCAACCCTAGGCCTCAACCTAGGCAAGTAAGACCCCCATTCCCTAAAGGACCATGCTACAGATGTCAGGGAGATCATCTCATTCGTGATTGTCCCTTGCCTCCACCTCCACAACCCCAATCAGTGACGATCCAGGGCTATTGTCAGGAATGTGGAAAGGAGCATCTCTTACGAGATTGTCCAAAGAATCCCAGCAATATGCCAAAAATAACTCCCATTAATATTATTGGGTTAGTTGTAGACTCCACAGGAAGTGTGATGTCCACTACACCAGTGCAAGTGATCACTAGAGCTCAAGCATTGCAGCAAAATCAAGGGGTAGGCCAGGAAAAGAGCCCAGATGTTAGTGAAATAGAGAGCATGACAAAGAAAAGTACTAGAGCTTGGAAGGATAGTCGTGAAAGAATGAAAAGACAATGGGCAAAAAAGATGAGTGAACTCGAGGAAAGCCTCAGAGAAACAAAGGCCAGGATAACTGAACTCACATCTCAAACTCCCTCTCACACTACCCCACCTCCACCATTCCCAACTCCATCCGACCCGCCACCTTCCAACCCGCCTCACCTACTTCCACCACCCCCTAGAGTAGGATCAATCCTAGCAGATCCCACTCCCGAAGACCTTAATATGATGCTTAAAGCATATCAAGCCAGAATCCAAGAAGGGCCAAACGTAACTGATCATGAAAAGTGTTACCCAAGAGCAGAACTAGAGCTAGAATGAACCAAAATTTGTGCTAAGATGGTGGAATTGGCTCATACCATATTTGAAGCCAGTCGCCTATTTAACATCTCTAGTTCAGCGAAGACACAGTTGCACTTTGATGGACTGTTAGAAAGAATAGAGAAGCTGATTGCACAATCAGAAAAGGAACCCACCTCTCAACACAAGGACAAGGCAAGTGAAAGAGTAAGCATTCTTGCTCAGGAAGCCTATGTGCCTGAAGCCTATGTGCCTAACTCTACGGAGCCAGACACATCATCTTCTATGAATCGGTTCACACCAGAATTCCTACGAGAGATTCAAGAAGACAAATGGGCTAAGGAAAGTGAAGTCCCTCCTCCCATTGAACTTGTGGATGATGCACACGACCAATTCCCACAAGACATCCCATCCATTTATGAGGAGCAGGAGAGCACCCACTCTCAGGAAAGACTAGACTTTGAGTCTAATTCTTTACAAGAATTACCCCACTTCACAGGCCCATGGGAAGCTAAGTCTACTTGTATGAGAGCACCCACGGTCATGGTAAGAAACGAAGACTCGATCATACCTAGGAACACAGAGGTAGTGAAAAACACTAAAGTACAGTGCAACCTCACCTTAGAAGAGCTACTCAAAGTAAAGCCAGAGCTATGGAAACATGTAGCCATACAAGTACCAGAGATAACAAAACCTTGTTCCCAGGTAGGATCCCAGAGAACAGTGCCAGAAATACCCTTGGATAAGATAGGAGACATGTGTGAAGGTGAAGAAGGGAACACCTATCTTCCCATTACCTACCAGGGGTACACCACCAAGGCAATTTTGGACTCAGGTGCAGGAGTTGCAATTGCCACCACTTCCCTATGGAAGCGTTGGGGCAAGCCAGCACTCAGGCCCACGAGGATGAAATTACAAATGGCCGATGGTCACATAGAGAGACCCTTAGGATTGCTAGAAGGAATAACTCTCACCACCTGTGGTGTCGAGTTTGAGCATACATTTGCCATATGTGATTTTAGCAAGAACCATGCCTATGAAATGATTTTGGGAAGACCATTTATGCGACAGTTGCAAGTGGTACAGGACTGGGGAACCAACTCCTTGTACCTACAACACTTAGGTGTTACGACCAAAGTGAATCTCAAAGATTACTCTCATAGAGATGTCCCTCCCATCCAATGGAATCCCATCCATAGAGCCAAAGATGATACAGAATCGGTGCATTCGATAGGGTCAGGATCCTCATGGATGCATGAAGACACCCACTTATGGATGTGCAAAGTAGCAGTAGAAGAAGAGAAGAGAGAAAAAGCCAAAGAGGTAGGTGCAAAAGAAACACATAGATCAATTCAAGACCCAGCCTATGCACCGGTAGTCTTTCCTGACGAGGAATTTGAACCCCACGGCTGGGCAGAAATCCTAGCAACAATGGATGTAGCCATCAATGAAGAACAATGGACACCTCACTGTGATGAAGATGGCTATGGCATTTCAGTCTTCTCCATAGAGCCAATTATGGGAGAGGCAGTCTTAGAAGAGTGTGAACCTAACCCTGATGCATTTGAGGATGTGAGTGACTCCGATCTAGAGTCAATCATTATGGACCCACCTTTTGCTTCAGATGAAGAATACTTCCATGAAGTAGAATTTCAACCCCAGAGGCATGGAGAGCTTACAAATGATGTAAGATTAGCCACACATGTGACCCCGAAGGAAGAAGGAAAGAAATGAAAGAAGAGAGTAGTCTCACCAGAAGAGGAAGAATCTTTGTTTGAGGTCCCGGAAAATTTTAAGAAGTATGAGATAGACAACAGGAGAGTCATGATAAGAATGCCTAAATGAGAGGCACAATTAGGAGAGGCCTATGATAACAAAGAAACCACCAAGAAAATAGTAGTGGCCCTAGAAGAAGGAGAGGAGAGATGCACGTACATAGGCCATGACCTAACAGAGGAAGAAGAGCATGCGTTAATAGCCTTGCTAAGAGAATACAGAGATGTATTTGCTTGTAGTTACAAGGATTTGAAGGGTGTTGATCCAGACATCTGCTCACACACTATCCCCATGACCTCGGATGCCAAACCTTCTAAGCAAAATCCATACACATATAATGATAATTATGCTGCTAAGATCAAAGAGGAGATAGATAGACTGGTCGAAGCTGGATTCATCTATGAAATTGAGCACACTGAGTGGGTATCCCCCATCGTAGTGGTGCCCAAGAAAAATGGAAAGCTGCGTGTGTGCATTAACTTAAAGAAGGTTAATGCAGCCACAATTCGAGATAGTTATCCGCTTCCCATCACAGAACATCTCTTAGAAAGAGTAGCAGGCAAGGAAGTGTACAGCTTCCTTGATGGATTTTCGGGCTACAATCAAGTAGCCATAGCTCCAGAGGATCAGCATAAGACAGCTTTTGCCACAGAATGGGGCATATTCGCCTTTCGGGTAATGCCATTTGGGCTTACCAATGCACCAGCAACCTTCCAGAGGCTGATGTGCCATGTATTTAAGGAGTTCCTGAGGAAGAACTTAGAAGTCTATGTTGATGATCTTTGTGCTCATTCCAACATCAGACAAACCCATATTCCTGAACTGAGACAAATCTTTGACAAATGTAGAGAATATCAAGTCTGCCTAAACCCAGAAAAGTGTGTTTTCATGGTCAGGCAAGGTAAGATTTTAGGACACATAGTGTCAAAGAATGGCATATCCACCGATGAAGAGAAAGTAAGAGCCATAGCCGAGTTACCTAGGCCAAA
Source organism: Ceratopteris richardii (assembly GCA_020310875.1). Classification (NCBI taxonomy): domain Eukaryota; kingdom Viridiplantae; phylum Streptophyta; class Polypodiopsida; order Polypodiales; family Pteridaceae; genus Ceratopteris; species Ceratopteris richardii. The sequence goes on from CM035409.1 coordinate 213,063,615, forward strand.
GAACGTCAAGGAAGTACAGGCCTTCATGGGGCATTGTGGTTACTACCGCCGGTTCATTCACATGTATGCTGTCATTGCAAAGCCCATGTATGGACTTCTGACTAACTTTGAGTGGACTGATGAATGTGAGAATTCCTTCAATGAGCTTAAACGGCGATTATGTTCAGCACCGATCTTGACCACACCAGATTGGAATAAGCCTTTCCATGTTCATGTTGATGCATCCAATTATGCTATTGGGTGTGTACTCGCGCAGCCTACCGGTGAAGGTAATATGGATCTTCCAATTGCCTATGCTAGTAGACAATTGAATGCAGCTGAACGAAATTATACCACTACGGAGAGAGAAGGACTAGGCATGGTGTATGCGATTAAAAAGTTTAAACATTATTTGCTTGCAAATAAGTTTAAATTTGTTACTGATCATCAGGCATTGCTATACCTCGTAAACAAGCCATGCAATACAGGAAGATTAGTAAGATGGTTTCTCTTGCTAATGGAATATGATTTTGAGGTTGTGGTAAGGAAAGGGAAGACTCATTTGAGAGCAGATCACCTTTCTAGGCTCACATCGGGAGAAGCCCCACAAGGAGTGTCAGATGACCTTCCTGATGCTTACTTGTTTAATTTGGAAGTGGTGCCGCAGTGGGCTAAGCCATTGGTACCAGTGTTGACATACGGACCTAACCACCCAGTCATAAACACACAGGATAGAGAGGTAGTAAAAGCCCAAAAGTATCACATCATGGTAGGAAGTATGTACAAGCACATAGATCAAGGGATCTTGGCTTGTTGTGTGGAAGAGGATGAGTACGCTAAATGGTTGCAATTAGCACATGTAGGTGCATTAGAGCAACACTACTCAAAACAACGAACCCTACAAACACTAAGGAGACTCGGAGTGCATTGGCCAACTATGGAAGCTGATGTCCAAAAGTTGTGCAAGGAATGCCCAATCTGTTGCACTAAACCACCTGTGGAACATGCCACTCTTTATCAAGTGTCCATAGTGCCGGATTGGAGTGGACCACTAGTATCCTTCCTGAGGACGAAAACATTCCCTCCAGACATGAATCTGATTAGGAAAAGAAGTCTAGAACAAGAAGCCCTAGAGTACTCACTCATTGGTGATAATGTCTACGAGCGTGGTAAGGATGGTTACCTGAGACTTTGTGTTCATGAGAGTGAATATCTAAAGATTTTGGAAACTGCTCACCAAGGTGTAGCAGGAGGACACTTTGGACCAGATCGGGTGATCAAGGCAATATTATTTGCAGGTTTCTGGTGGCCGACCCTTCACATGGATGCACATACCTATGTGAAACGGTGTGATGTTTGTCAGAGAACTCAATATCCTATACGCAAAGATGAGATGCCACTGAAACCTATGATGGGTGGACGTGCATTCTCTAAGTGGGGAATAGACTTTGTAGGCCCTTTTAATCCCCCAGCCAAGGGTTCACATGCTGAATATATAATTGTGGCCACGGATTATCTCACCAAGTGGGTAGAGGTAAAAGCTACGACAAAGAACGATGCTCAGACTACTGCTAAGTTCTTATTTGAGAATATATTCACTAGATACGGGCTACCCATAGAGCTAGTTAGCGATAGAGGCACTCACTTATTGAATGAAGTTATTGAAAATCTACTCCAAGAATTTTTGGTAGTACATAAGAAGTCTGCCCCCTATCACCCTCAAGCAAATGGCCAGGCTGAGAGCACCAACAAGATTCTGTGCAATGTACTGACGAAATTAGTGAACAATAAACGCTCTGATTGGGACAAACAGCTACACCATGCTGTTTGGGCATACCGAGTCGCCTACAAAACGGTACTCCAAGCCACCCCCTTTCAGATGGTATTTGGCCAAAATGCAGTGCTACCGTTGGACTTCCTAATACCTACACTGAAAGTAGCACAAGAGCATGAATGGACGGGTCATGAACTCTCCTCTAGACTTTTCGACCTTGAACGATTAGGAGAAACAAGACTGAGGGCGGCTGCAGGGATATATGCAGCTAAGAAACAACAGAAGGCATACTTTGATGCCCACGTTAAGGATAAAGGTTTGAAGGCAGGCGACTTAGTACTAGTATACACGTTGAAACAACATGCGAGGAAACTGGAGAAGAGAGGCTACGGACCCATGATCATTAATAGAATCTCAACGAGTGGGGCGGTACAGCTAGCCACCTTAGAAGGTGATATTCTTCCGAGCTACATAAGCGGATGCAGGGTCAAGCTGTATCAGGAACCTCTCACAGAGGAAATGCTAAGTCGACTCAATACTGCTAAGAAACGCAAAGAAGAAGAAAAGCGAATTCGAGAAGAAGCCCAAGCAGAAGCCTTAGAGCGCATACAAAGAATGAAATTAAGAAGACAAGGTAGAGAGCAACCTGTGCCAGATGCATATGCAGATCAAGGATATCACGTGGCTATGTGTGAAGTTTCAGGTATCAACTTCCATAGGATAATTGATCGACGTCCTTTTATGACCTTAGATATAGGACAAGGAAAGGGTGCAAGGACTGTAAGAGCCTTGATTGACTCAGGTGCAGCCACTAGTGCTGTTAAATTGTGTTACTGTCAAGAGTTGAAATTAACTGTTAATCCTATAGAAGCATATCTCATAGGATTGGGAGGTGTGGAAACCCCTTGCATGGGCGAGGTGGAACTTCCCCTCTATATTCAAGACGAAGTAATGACAATCAAAGTACTAGTGTGTCAAGATGAGGACCTCACCGAGCCTCTTGTCTTGGGTCAGGACTGGATCTATGATCATGCGGTCAACCTAAACCTAAGAAGTGGACTTCTTCAGGTATGGGTAAATCATAGTCGAATTACAGTTGAATTGGAAAATGAGGCACTCAAGGAACTAGGTAAGGCACGAACTCCTGGTCCTTCCAGGGGTGCACATGAAGTTGACAATGCTATTCTTGTCCAAAAATGTATTATGCAGAAAGAGGATTGTCTCAACAACGGAGTCAAGAATAAAACGGTACTCCCTTCTTTCCCAAAGGCCAGAAGGATGCAGCAGCCAACGACAGATCAAATACAGAAGAAGCAGAACACTACCTATACTAGAGGCCAAAAAAAGGAGCAAAGCAGATTGTTTCAGCCGATGAAACAAGTATGGAGGCGAAAAAACAAACACCCTGTTCCGACCAGGCCAACACCACGGCCTAAAGCTCTTATTAGTAATCAACAACTCGACACTAATAAGAAGTCCTTCATAAATTCTTCTGCGAAAGTAAAGTCTATTTGGGTACCCAAGAAGTCAATGAAGTCCAGCCCACAATCACCACAAATCTGGGTGCCTAAGGCTTGCTTGCGGGCTCAAATAACTACACCAAGGCCAAACCCTGTACAACATGTTTCACTCACGCGAACATCTGAGGCCCAGTCTTACACATCACGCACTAACACATATTCTTCCATGAGCACAAGTAGAATCACTTGTAAATGGGTCCCTAAAAAGCCCCATTTTTCAAGTAAATACCCTATCACACTCTCCAGAGCCTCCACAAAGTCAAAATCAAAACCTATCCATTGCATTTGGCAACCTAAACCTTGTAATAAACCCCCGGACCCCAATTGTAAATCCATGTCCACCTACTAACTACTTCACTCTCACACCACATCATTCCGCTTAGCTCTTAGGTCTACCCAATTCCTAACTACACACACAAGCACCGAGCACTTACTAACCCCCTAACCTCTCCCGAACCTCATGATACTGTTGTAACAGGGGACACAGTGTCATTTTGGTGTCCATTGCAATGTTAACATTTATTCATATATTCTCACAGAACCAGCTGCGAAGTTTTCAACATGGCTGAGGCGGCAGAAACTAGCTCTCAAACAGAAATAAGCCAGCAAGTGGTGGACTTAGACAGTTTACCCGTTTTGCCTGAGACAAATGAAAGACCAGAAGAATTGCAGGCCATCAAAATCATACCTATTGCGGACCCTCCCAGTGGCCATACCATGCCCGTCGGAAAGGCTTCCCACTGGTTTAGTGAAGTGGCAGGACCCTTGGGAGAGGGAACGTACCTATGGGAATCAGAGTTGGACTTCAATGGGAAGCAAGGCAAATACCATTTCTTTACAAGAGAATTCGAGAAGTTACAAAATGCAGAAGGTCTACGTTCGATATGGGAGAAGGCAGGATTGGAGGCATATTTTAGTGCACGGCTCCCAAAGCCTGACTTCATGCGCTGCTACTATCTCATCAACACCTTGACTCCAAACAAGAACCCAAAAGGTGCAAGCTCATTTGTGATTCCATCTCTGACAAAGGGGAATGAGCTCAAGAGGTTCAGGCTATCAAACAACTTGGTGAGAGAGGCTCTAGATATGCGCGGAATGCATATTCCTACAGAGAAGGAAACCCTAGTACCGGATTACATGAAGAATCGAAGTCTCACCAAACTCAAGGACATGGTGTCCATGACACCTAATATTGCAATACACCTTCGCATGTGCATGCAACACTTTGCTTTTCCTGCCCAAGATAGATTCACCATGCCGCCCAAAAAAAGATTTGGTTTAGTTTGTATCTGGCAGAGAAACAGAGCCTCACCATTAACTTACCCCACTGGATAATTGATCAGATACACCTAGCTCACAAACAATGGCCGCGGAAACAGGTTTTATATGGGTGCTGTGCTCTGACGAGAATAATTTATAGGTGTTTGGCTTATGACATCCCTATTCAACGGGCCCTAATGTGGAATCGTGTAGAGCAGTTTAGAGGTAGGACATCCACTGGACCCCCTTCTAAGAAGATGAGAGGTACTGTCCAAGTCCCTTGTGCTCAACCACGTGGAGCCACCCTAACACCAGAAGTCACCCCTCCACCCCGAAGAGTCCGACCATTCACACTCCGACTTCCAAGACGCAGCATCGATGGTTCTACCTTGATATTCCCTCCCATCCCAACCGATCTTGAATTTCCTAGTGGTGCACCTTTGGAAGAACTCACGAATGAAGATTTCGAACAATTATTACAAGATGTAGAGCTGGAGGCAGAAGAGGCACAATAAGTGGAGAATGTGCAAACACAGGCAACAACCTCCCAAGTACCTGTCACCACAGTTGAAGTGGATGAAGAGGATGATGAAGATGAAGAACAAGAGGAAGATGAGGAGGATTATGATCAAGAGCATCAAGATGAGCAACAAGAAGTGCCAGAACTTGTAGGTGCACCAGCATATACAGCTCAACTACAAAGGTTATACGACACAATCAAAGCAGTACAAGAAAGGCATCAATTCTCTCTTGTGTCAGATCAAGCTTTGATGCAAGAAATGCTATCAGATGATGGGGTGGATCAACATTTCATTGACACCCTCAAATTAGTGTCAGAATCTTTAGGAGTTCCGGAGGCTGTCCACACAGCAGTCCGCCAGTCCGTGAGGTATGACAAACGCAGAGTTGACACATTACCACGCGCAGGTAAGACTATCAGGATACCCGTCACAGAACAAGAAGTACCCATTGAAACCACAGCTACCCCCACCACCACCATTGACCTCTCTACTGAAACCTTCGTTCAGACATCACCCATCTCACCCCAGCATCCCCCATCACCACCTTCTCCACCCCCACCACCACCTCCCACCAGGGAAGAAACGACAGTCATCACCTCTACCTTCACTTATAAACCATCCTCATTCACATCGTTCTCATTTCGAGAACCCACCTCACAAGACACCCTCTTCTCTTTCATCACCAATCCCTTGTACACTTCAACTCTTCTACCCTCCGAACCCATAATTGGCCATCCCATAATTCCAAGTGTGGTTGGAAACCCGGCACCCATCGAAGGCACCCTGTGTTTCCCAGCCTATTCCCCAATATGGGTACCTCCATTCCATGACCCTCACTTCCCATCTGGCCCCTACACCTCTTTCAACCTGACCTCACCACCCCAATACCCGTCCTTTGTGGAGCAGTTCATCCGCTCTCCAATGTTTCAGAGGCACATTTCCCCGCTGTTTGCAACGACATCAATTTACACGAACACCACACTCACTTCACCTACCATACCCACCTACATGGTAGCCCCTATACACACCACTCTGTCTGACCCAATGGACATTTCACCCACCACAGCACCTCTCCCCACGATTCCACCATCTCCCCCTCCCTTACCCCCCACCTCACCACTGACCACATCATTGGCACACACATTATTCACTACCTCCCTCCCCAATCCCACCTCCCCTGCATTCCAAACTTTTCCCCTTGCATCTCATAATGTAAATAGCACGTTCAATACATTACTTTAGTGTGCACATCAACTACAACAAGAATACCATCAATTGGAAGAATGCATTGCTGCCCTCCGGGCAGAATCTCAACGTCTGCAAGCTAGAGTCACCACTCTTGAAGCTGATTACCAAACGCTCCTAACCGAGCATACCATCTTACAGCAGGCTCACTCCGAATTGGAATCAAAGACATCAACAGTAGATGATCAAGCAGTCAAGGAACTAGAAACAGTACTCCAAGCGCAAATGATATCTAATGCTACACTCAGATGCAACCTTGGGCTATTAAGGAAGCATATGGCAGCAGCACTAGAAGAGAACAAGAGACTTCAACAACAAAACCAAGACAACTTTGAAGCGGCTATGGAAGGAACTGCAGGAGCAACCATTAGCCCTGAACCTATGACTTTCATAGATGGAGTCTTGGGCACCAATTCCCAAGTTTGATTTTTGTTGATATATTTCGGTAGTGATGTGTGTGAGCACACTAGGACCACCAGGGCACTTTCTTCCCTCTTTAGGAGGTTTTCCCCCCAGCTTGTATATACAGCTATAGCCCTAATGGGTTACTTATCTTTGTACATTCTAGTGGTAATACATTTAGTATTGTGTGTTGTGCTCCAAGCTTCTCCTTCTTCCTTGTGCTATTTGCGTGCTTCCACAGATGTCTAACTCCAACAATTGGTATCAGAGCAAGTTGCTGCTTCATCTAGGGCATCGTTGACACCCCTTCGGTTAGAGTCTCTGAATCGCATAAAATTTGGTGAGCATACTCAAGGTGATTAGGAGCTCATTTTGGCCTTTGAATGCACTATCGCAGTGCTTGTGTATGCTATTTTGTCTTTTTGTGCCAAAGATATATAAAGGTTTCGGTTTGCCAGTATAAGCATCTCGAACTCTGCTACAAGTCTAGCAGAACTAAGGTCATAGCCAATGAGGATGCATTTCTTTGCCTTAGGGTCCAATTTGCCTCTAATCTTTGAAGGCATGTGTGCATATGAAATGCACCCAAAGTTCTTGTAATGATCAAGACTAGGTTTCCTTCCATTCCAAGCCTCATATGGTGTCATGCCATCCAGAGCCTTAGATGGAAGTATATTGATTAGATATCTAGCTATTGATATTGCCTTTGTCCATAAGTAGTTGGTGTTGATATATTTGGTTAGCGGTGTGTGAAAACACTTAGGACCATCAGGGCACTTTTTTCCCTCTTTAGGAGGTTTTTTCCCATCGCTTGTATATATGCCTCACTAACATGTTATGTATATTTGTACATTCACTTGGTAATACATTCAATATTGTGTGTTGTGCTCCAAGCTTCTTCTTCTTTCTTGTGATCCTTGTGTGATTCTACAAACCTCAAACTCCAACAATTGGTATTAGAGTAGGTCACTGCATCCTCTAGGGCGTCATCGAGATTATTGGAGTTCGAGGTCTATGGAAGCATGCAGACAACACAAGGAAGAAGAAGAAGCTTGGAGCACAACACACAATACTGAATGTATTACCACTAGAATGTACAAATATAAGTAAACCGTTAGGGCTATAGGCATATATATGAGCCGAGGGAAAAGAACCTCCTAATGAGGGAAAAAGTGCCCTAGTGGTCCTAGTGAAAAACACACACTTCTTCATGCAAGTCACCATTCAAAAATGCAGTTTTAATGTCCAACTAATGTACATTCCAACCATGATGAGCTGCAAGTGCATAGATGCTATGAACAATAGTCATTTGGCATGTAGGAGCAAATGTTTCATCAAAATCAATGCCCCTTTCCTGTGCATGACCCTTTGCAACAAGCCTAGCCTTATACCTCTCAACTGTTCCATCAAGTTTACACTTCAACTTGTATACCCACTTGGTGCCAATGGCCTTCTTGCCAGGAGGCAAGTCACATAAAGATCAGGTACCATTTTTCATGATAACATCATATTCAGATTGCATTGCAACCATCCAATGTTCAAAATTTTGTGGTTCATCAAAGTAAACAGGCTTAGTCACATCATAGAAACTAGATGCAGCCATCAAATAGCAATATGATGCAAAACAATCACTATGAGAGCTTGATCAAGTAAGGTATGATAGAGGTGCATCTAACTTGCTATCACACAAAGTCTGCATCAGCCATTTTGGCATAGTTTTTGCCTCCTCAATATCAGCTCTCTCATCAACAAGTGCATCATGTAAATCTGCATCACAAATGGAATGATCTACAGCATCACATGAAACATGTAAAGGCTTAGAAGTTGCCTCATTAGGACCATCACTAGACTGTCCACCAGAAAAAGAGGCAGCAAAGTATCATACATGTCTTTGGAGCTAACAGATGTCTCCTTCATACATGAAAGTAAAGGCTGAATAGCATCTTCCACAAAAACAACATCACGCCTAACCAAAATGCATTTAGTATGTGGATGATACAGACGATAGCCTTTTCTTTTAGAACTAGACCCAACAAAAATACATTTTATTACTTTATCATCCAATTTCCTACGATGTTGTTCAGGCACTAAAAACATGTAGATGAGCAACAGATGGCTTGCGACCATGCCAAGCCTCATATGGAGTGATAGACTACAGTGCTTTAGTGGCACATGTGTTAAGTACATATGCTGCACACAATCCATTTTGTTGAGGTGTAAACGACACTGTACATTGATGTTTTATCCCATGTTCAGCCAGAAAAGCATTAAAGTCAAAAGACATATATTCCCCCCCTCGATCAAAATGGAGGGTGCCCATTTTACATGCTGACGGATTTTCAACCAAAATTAGAAATTGTTTGAAGCACATAAACACTTCGGACCTTGTTTTCAATGGATATACCCATGCATGCTTGGAAAAATCATCAATGAAAGTCACGAAGTAAGATAGTTTCCAAAAGATGGTGTTTGCATAGGTTGAGAGACATCACTATGTACAAGATGCAATTTCTGAGTAGCTCAAACAAAACCATCTTTTGGGAAGGATGAACAATGCATTTTGCCCAAAATACAGCCTTTACAAACATGTTTATCAGGTTCCTCAAGTTTGGGCAAAGAGGACACCATTTCAAATTTCTACAAGCATAGCAAACTAGCAAACTTTAAATGACCAAAGCGTGCATGCCAAAGCTTTGCATCTGACATAGCCTGAGAATCATGTACTGCACATGCTGAATCATTCACAAATTTCTCATAGTCTATGAGCTTATATAGCCCATGACATAAAATGCAAGAAGCAATAATCACATCGCCATTTGACAAATCATGAACTGTACATCTATCATCAACAAATTTCACAACCAAGCCAATCTTGGCTAATGCAGAAACTGATAACAGATTCCTCTTAATCCCTGACACAAATAAAGCATCCGACAATGTAAATGAGCTACCATCAGTAGTAGTCAGAATGATCTTACCAACTCCTATGACTGAATAAATGGAGTTGTTGGCGCATGTGACAATATTCCCTATAGGGGCATGCTCGAGTGAAGTGAAGAAACTATGCTATGAGGTAATATGTTTGGTTGCCCCACTATCAAAGTACCAAACATCTGATTCTACTGTAGACATATATTGTTCAGTAGAAGATGGGTCAAAACTGCAAACAAAAGTAAACACCCATTCTTCATTCTCCAGAAGATTAGCAGACTCTATTTTTGGTGTAGAGGCCTTCACAACAACCATTCCAACCTCTTTTTTCTTTGCCTCTTTTGTAGCCAATTTTGGACAGTTCTTTATGACATGATCGCTTCCTTTATAATACTTACAAAAAGAATTCTTCTTTTCTGATTTCTTCTCATCTTTGTCTTCCTTCTTTGAATGTGCAGCATTTGCAGATTTTTGCTTACTAGTAGATGAGCTCCATTTACTTTTACCCTTCTGACTAGCTAGGAAAGCTTGATCTGCAACATGTATAATGGAGCCGTTCTACCTAGATTGATCTTCCTACAATGGAAAAGAGACTAAATCCTCAAATGACAAGGCATTTGGATTGCCTTTCAACATCAAACAAAGAGTAGAAGCAAAACTCTGATATGAATCAGGAAGACCATTCACAACGGTCTTCACAAGTGAGCTATCTGGTAACTTCATCAACAAAAATCAACGGTTCCTTCAAGTCTTTGATCTTTGTCAAAAAATTGTCCATAGAATCTCCTTCATTCATGTGCTCACTCTCTAGCTATTTTTGGAGGTAAGAAACATGAGCCTCATTCCTTGCCTGGTACAATGTGGTAAGTGTATCCCAAGCATCCTTAGCTATTCTACAAGAGTGAATGTGAGGAATTATGGCACATTTGACAGACAAGACTATCAATGCATTTGCTTGAGCATCTCTACCATCCCAACAAATTTTCTCTATAGTAGGTGCAACAGGAACAGCAACACGAATAGGAATTTGTAGAATATCACCATCTTCGAGGCCATCTGCATCGGCTTCAGTACCTGTATTTGCAAGTGTAACAGGATGTTTTTCAACACCCTACACAATATTCCACAGTCCTTTTGCGACCAATACATGATGCATCATAAAAGCCCACAATGGGTAATTCGTACCATCCAACTTATCCTCAATAGCGAACATATGAAATACATCACCTCTTTCGACCATGGCCACTGACTAAAATACCCTGATGCAAAAAATTGACTATATCTAAAAAAGTTGAATAGAACTACCCTATGGAGTTCTGCTAAACGTGTAGCAGACTCTTTGAGATGCTTATATTGGTGAACCAAAACCTGTATATATCTTTGGCACAAAAAGATGAAATAGCCTACACAAGCACTATGATAGTGCATGCGGAGACTGAAACAAGCTTAGATCACGATTTCGACACCATAGAGTGAAGTAGTTTTGATCTCCTAATCACCCCGAGTATGCTCACCAAATTTTGTGCGATTTTGGGACTATGACAAGAGAGGTGTCGACGACACCCTAGATGAAGCGGCAAGATGAGTCCGTGATAAGAGAAGCGGTTGAGTCAGTAGCTTGGGGACCCGCTATCATTTCTTTCTGTCTTGTCTGCTTCAGTTGACCTAGTTCTTTTGATAACTGGTCATGTGCATCGAGTAAAGTGGCATAGTCTTCAAGAATGATTTTGATGCTCTCTGGGGTCACTGCTTGAAACTTGGAAGGACTAATGGGAGCCCCGAGTGTGCTTTCGATGTCTGCTTCTAAGTTTTCCTGGTTCTGTTGTTGAAGCCGTCTATTTTGCTCGTGTGCTGCTACAAGGTGTCATTTGAGTAGGGCCATGTTGCACTGGAGTTTGGAATTTCTTTCCAGTTGTATCTGCAAATGGCTTTCTAACCCTTGGATTGATTCCTGATCCACATTTTGAAATTGTGTCTCCAAAATGCCATGAGCCTCTTGTAAGGTTTGAAATTGAGTTTGGAGACTGGCTTTGTCTTTTCCACTGTATCGAGGCATTGTTGTAGTGCTTCGGAGTGTTCTTGTACCCTTTGATTATGTGCCTGCAGTTGATAGTATTCTGTCCTTAACTGTGACATACATACAATCATGGTGTCAAATGCATTACCGATAGATGAAGGTGTGGTTTGTACAACGGAAGATGCAAGGGGATGGAATTGGGGATGGGAAGAGTGAATGTTGTGTCTACAGGTGATGTGTGTACCGGTGAGATTGGTGGAGGGGGGATAGGGGAAGGTGGGAGTGTGGGGGGTGGTGGAGGTGCTGTGGGTGGCCAAATGTCCATGCCCTCAGGGGTGGACGCGAGTGTAGTGTCTACCATGTATATCGGAATGGTAGGTGGTGTGTGTGTGATATTGGTGAATAAGTGTTGTGTGGATGGTGGGAATGCGATTGACGAGGAGGGTGGGGTGGTGGCTTGAAACATTCTACAAAATTAGTCATGGGCTGGTTGAAGGAATGGTGGTATGGGGGGTGGGAAGTGAGAGATAGGAGGCGAGAATGTCACAAAAGGGAGTGTGGTGGTAGGGAATCCAAAAAAATATGGATCTAGTGTCAGGATGTCCTATGACAGAGGTTGTGGAGGCTGGTTGTCGTATGGCTATCTCCATGAGCGGTTTAGTTGATGTGGTTGTGATGGTGGTGGTTTGATAGACAGGGTTTTCAAAGCTGGAGAAAAAAGTTGAACCAGAGGTGGGAGTACGGAAGATGAAGGTTTGCTCTGTGGGTTGGGTAGTCGAGGTGGTGTCTCCAGCTTGAGTTCGAGGAGGTGACGGTGGAGGTGTCGGTGGTAGTGGTTTGATTGGATTCATCCTAGGTGACTGGGAGCTCTTGGCCAGAGGTTACTGCTGTTTGGGAAGTTGTCTCAATGGGTTCGGATGTAATAATAGGTCCTTCCCCTGTAGTAATGGGAATCTGGATGTTTTTACCAGACCGTGGTCGTGTTTGGAATCTTCACGGGTCATATTGAATAGGAGGCCTCTGGATCGCTGCTCGGACTACTTCCACTACTCCATACATTTCTCCCACCAATAATAGGCCTTCGCTGTATTCGGAGTCAACTCCAGCTTCTTCCAATAGCTGAGCCATGAGCACCCTATTGCTTTGTTCGATGAGCAGTTGTTGCGATCACACTCGTTCCATGATTTGATACAGCCTTCGGAGTTCTGCTGTATATGCGGGGGTTCCGATGGTTTCTTCTTCTTTTGCTTCTTCCTCTTCTAGGTGTCCTGGTTGTTGATCCTGCTGATCGTCATCCCAATGTACATGGCGGCCTTCTATGGATTTCCTCCGTCTTTGGAAAGAGGTGCCCTGTTCTTCTGTGTCTGAGAAGAATTCGACATCGGAGAGTTGGGTATTCTTCAGATCCAGACCTGGGTATTCTAATGGTAAAGGGAGGTACAGTGGCCTCCCCTCGTGGCGAGACTTCCAGAGTAGTCAGAACTTCACGTGTCTGGACACAAGGAATCGAGCCCCTCATGCACTTGGATAGATGTGTGGTAGTTTTGAGTCTCTTAAACATTTGTAGTTGTGCCCAAGTTAAAGCACGTTCAATGGGTACATCATATGCTAAGCATCTGTAGATAATGTGTGTGATTGCACAACAACCATTCACCAATAGTTTTCTAGATGACCTTTTATTTGCTTCATACAACTGCTCCATAATCCATACAGGAAGCTTAATCAGTAACGCACCTGTCTCTGCCAAGTAAAGAGCAAACCATATTCTTTTGTGAGGTTTTGTGAATCCATCTTGAGTAGGAAAAGCAAAATGTTGCATGCACATACGGAGAGGGATAGACATGTTTGGTGTGAGTGCTGCCATATCTTTCAGCTTCAGTAGTTTCTGGTCCTTCATGTTAGTGGGAATGAGAGCATCGTTCTCAAAAGGTACATGTGTGCCATGCATATCCAAAGCAGAGCTCACCAATTCCAAGGTAAGTTCGAATCTCTTCAACTCGTTGTTGCCCAGCAAAGAAGGAAGAACAAAATGCTTCTTGATCATCGGCCTCCCTTGTGTCGTGTGTTGCCCGGCTTGCTTTCCTCGAATCCTCTTTGGAAAAGAAGGGAACTCCTCTTTGACTTTTGCACTTTTGTCAAGAGAGACAATCTTCTGCACTATAGAACTTTGGACAAGAATATCATCGTTATCTTCATGTGGGTTCCTGGAGGGACCAGGATTTGGTGCCTTTTCTAGTGGCCTGAGTGCTTGATTTTCTAATTCAATCGTGATGTGGTTTTGGCCTACCCACGCCTCAAGAAGTCCAATTCTAAGGTTGAGGTTGACTGCATGATCATAGACCCAGTCTTGGCCCAAGACAAGAGGTTCAGTAAGATCCTCGTCTTCGCAGACTAGCACTTTGACTGCCATTAGAACCTCTTGAATGTAGAGGGGGAGTTCCACTTCTCCCAGGCAAGGGGTTTCCACACCTCCCAATCCTATGAGATATGCCTCTATAGGATTGACCTTCAATTGCATTTCTTGGCAGTAAGAAAGTCGAACTGCACTAGTGGCTGCTCCTGAGTCAATTAAGGCTCTCACAGTCCTTGCACTCTTTCCTTGTCCTACCTCTAGGGTCACAAAGGGTCGTCGATAGATTATCCTATGGGAACGTTCACCTGAAGCCTCGCACATGGCCATGTGATAACCTATAGATTCTTGAGAGTCAGACATAGGCTGATCTCTACCATGTCTTCTCAATTTCATTCATCGGATGCATTCTAAAGCTTTTGCATGTGCTTCTTCCCTAATTCGCTTTTCCTTGTCCTTGCGTTTCTTTGCAGTATTGAGTCGATTTAACATCTCCTCCGTGAGGGGTTCTTGATATAACTTGACTCTGCATCCACTTATGTAACTTGGTAGAATATCGCCTTCTAGAGTGGCTAGTTGAACCGCTCCACTTGTGGAGATCCTATTAATAATCATTGGTCCATAGCCTCTCTTCTCTAACTTCCATGCATATTGCTTCCAGGTGTAGACTAGGACTAGGTCTCCTGCTTTCAAGCCCTTATCCTTCACATGTGCATCGAAATATGCTTTTTGCCTTTTCTTGGCTGCATAAATTCCTACTCCAACTCTCAATCGTGTTTCACCTAATCGTTCAAGATCGAAGATTCTAGAGGAGGGCTCATGGTCTATCCAGTCATGCTCTTGTGATACAATGTAGGTATGAAAAAGTCCAATGGTAGCACTGCATTTTGACCGAATACCATCTGAAAGGGTGTGGCTTGGAGTACCATTTTATAGGCAACTCTGTATGCCCAAACAGCATGGTGTAGCTGTTTGTCCCAATCAGAGCATTTATTATTAACCAATTTTGTCAATACATTGCATAGAATCTTATTTGTGCTCTCAGCCTGTCCATTAGCTTGTGGATGATAGGGGGCAGACTTCTTATGTATCACCAAGAATTCTTGGATAAGGTTTTCTATGACTTCATTCAAGAAGTGTGTGCCTCTATCACTCACTAACTCTATTGGCAATCCGTATCTAGTGAACACATTCTCAAATAAGAACTTTGCTATTGTTTGAGCATCGTTCTTTGTTGTGGCTTTTACTTCTACCCACTTGGTTAGATAGTCTGTGGCCACAATGATTATTCAGCATGTGAACCCTTGGCTGGGGGGTTAATCGGACCAACAAAGCCTATTCCCCATTTAGAGAATGCACATCCACCCATCATAGGTTTCAATGGCATCTCATCTTTGCGTACAGGATACTGAGTTCGCTGACAAACATCACACCTCTTCATGTAGGTATGTCATCCTTGGGCCACCAAAGACCTGCAAATAGTATTGCCTTGATCACTCGATCTGGTCCAAAGTGTCCTCCTGCTACACCTTGGTGAGCCCTCTCCAAGATCTTCAGATATTCGCTCTCATGGATGCACACTCTAAGATACCCATCTTTTCCTCGTCTGTATAGATTATCTCCAATGAGAGTATAATCTAAAGCTTCTTGTCCTAAGCTCCTTTGTCTGGCCACTGTCATCTCTTGAGGGAATGCTCTCGTCGTGAGGAAGGCTACTAATGGTTCGCTCCAATCTGGCACTAGAGACACTTGATAAAGAGTTGCATGTTCCACAGGCGGTCTAGTGCTGTAGATTGAGCATTCCTTGCACATCCTATGGACATGGAATGGCTTGTTCCAATCTGGTGTAGTCAAGATTGGTGCTGAACATAATCGTCGTTTAAGCTCATTGAAAGATTTTTCACATTCATCAGTCCACTCAAAGTTAGTCAAAAGTCCATACAAAGGCTTTGCAGTGATGGCATACATGTGTATAAAACATTGGTAATAACCACAATGCCCCATGAAAGCTTGCACTTCCTTGACATTCCTTGGCCTAGGTAGTTCTGCGATAGCTCTCACTTTCTCTTCGTCAGTGGATATGTCATTCTTTGATACTATGTGTCCTAGAATCTTGCCTTGCCTGACCATGAAAACACACTTTTTTGGGTTCAAGCAGACCTGATATTCTCTACATTTATCAAAGATTTGTCTGAGTTCAGGTACATGGGTCTGTCTAATGTTGGAATGAGCACAGAGATCATCAACATAGACTTCCAAATTCTTCCTCAAGAACTCTTTAAATACATGGCACATTAGCCTTTGAAAGGTTGCAGGAGCATTGGTAAGCCCAAATGGCATTACCCGAAAAGCAAATATACCCCACTCCATGGCAAAAGCCGTCTTATGCTACTTGATTGTAACCAGAGAACCCATCTAGGAAGTTGTACACTTCCTTGCCTGCTACCCTGTCTAATAGATGCTCAGTGATAGGAAGCGGATAACTATCTCTGATAGTGGCTACGTTAACCTTCTTCAAGTTAATGCATACACGTAACTTGCCGTTCTTTTTGGGCACCACTACAATGGGGGATACCCATTCAGTTTGCTCAATTTCATAGATAAATCCAGCCTCCACCAAGCGATCTATCTCTTCTTTGATCTTGATAGCATAGTTGTCATTGTATGTGTATGGCTTTTGTTTAGAGGGTCTGACCTCTAAGGTCATGGGGATTGTATGTGAGCATATGTCAGGGTCTACACCTTTCACGTCCTTGTAACTCCATGCAAACATGTCTCTATATTCTCGTAGTAAGGCTATCAATTCCTGCTCCTCATCCTCACTTAGTTCATGTCCTATGTATGTGCGTCGCTCTTCACCTTCCTCTATGGTCACTATGATTTTCTTTGTAGTTTCTTTGTTATCATAGGCCTCTCCTACGATGGCTTCTCGTTTAGGCATTCTTATCATGACTCTCCTATCTTCAACTTCATACTTCTTGAAATTTTCAAGGACCTCAAACAAAGATTCTTCTTCCTCTGGTGTGACTTCCCTTCTAGTGGTCACTTGTGTGGTTAATCTCACCTCATTCATAATTTATTCGTTTCTCTGAGGGTGAGCTTCTACTTCATAGAAATATTCCTCATCTGATGCAAAAGGTGGGTCCATAATGATTGACTCTAGATCAGAGTCACTTGCATCCTCGAATGCATCAGTGCTAGGTTCACATTCTTCAATAATTGGATCACACATGATTGGCTCCATTGTGAAGACTGAAATGTCATAGCCATCCTCGTCACAATGGGGGGTCCATTGCTCTTCATTGATGGCTATATCCATAGTTGCTAAGATTTTTGCCCAACCATGAGGCTCAAACTCTTCATCGAGAAATACTACCGGTGCATAGGTTGGGTCTTGTATTGGTGTATGCGCTTCCTTCGCACCTATGTCTCTTGCCTTCTCCCTTTTCTCTTCCTCCTCTGCCACTTTACACATCCATAAGTGAGTGTCTTCATGCATCCATGAGGATCCTGATCCTATGGAATGCACTGACACTGTATCATCTGTGGCTCTGTGGATGGGATTCCATTGAATGGGGGGCATGTCTCTATGAGAGAAAACTTTGAGATTCACTTTGGTTGTGACACCCAAGTGTTGCAGATACAAAGAATTTGTCCCCCAATCCTGCACTACTTGCAATTGCCTCAAGAAGGGTCTTCCCATAATCATCTCGTAGGCATGATTCTTGCTAACGTCACATATAGCAAAAGTATGTTCAAACTCTACACCACAAGTGGTGAGAGTTATTCCTTCTAGTAGCCCTAAAGGTCTCTCAATGTGACCATCGGCCATTTGCAACTTCATTCTTGTTGGCCTGAGTGCTGGCTTGCCCCAACGTTTCCATAAGGAAGTGGTAGCAATCGCAACTCCTGCACCTGAGTCCAAAATGGCCTTGGTTGTGTAACCCTGATGAGTGATAGGGAGATAGGTGTTTCCTTCTTCTCCTTTGCTCATGTCTCCTATCTTGTCCAAAGGTATTTTCGGTACTGTTCTATGAGATCCTACTTGGGAACAAGGTTTTGACATGTCTGGCACTTGCTTGGCTACATGTTTCCACAATTCAGGCTTGACCTTGAGTAGCTCTTCTAAAGTGAGATTGCACTGCACTTTAGTATTCTTACTATCTCAGTGTTTCTAGGTATGATTGAGTCTTTGTTTCTTATCATGACCGTAGGTGCTCTCATACAAGTGGACTTTGCTTCCCATGGGCCTATGAAATGGGGTAGCTCCTGTAAGGAATTGGACCCAAAGTCTAATCTCTCTTGAGATTGGGCACTCTCGTGCTCTCCATAAATGGAAGGAAGGTCTTGTGGGAATTGATCATGGGTGTCATCCACAAGTTCAATGGGAGGAGGAACTTCACTCTCTTTAGCCTATTTCTCTTCCTAAATCTCTCGCAAGAATTCTGGTGAGTACCGGTTCATAGAAGAAGAGGTGTCTAGTTTAGTGGAGTTAGGCACATAAGCTTCCTTGGGAGGAATGCTTATTCTATCACTTGTCCTCTCCTTTGCCTAGGAGTTGGCTCCTTTTCCAGACTTTGCAATTATCATCTCCAATCTGTCTAATAGACCATCAAAATGCAATGGTGTTCTAGTGGAGCTAGAGCAATTGAAAAGACGGCTGGCCTCAAACATGGTTTGAGCCAATTCCAACATCTTGGCACACAACTTAGTTCATTCAAGCTCTAGGTCAGCTCTAGGGTAACATCTTTCATGATCCGTTACATTTGGCCCCTCCTGGATCCTGGCCTGATATGCTCTAAGCATCATATCTATGTCCTCGGGAGTGGGATCTGCTAAGACTGATCCTACTCGGGGTGGTGGGTGGGTTACATGTGGTGGATTAGAAGGTTGAGGAATGGAAGGTGATGGGGATGGTAGTGGAGGTGGGGTGTGAGAGTGCGTTTGAGATGTGATTTCTATTATTTTGGCCTTGGTCTCTCGCAGACTTTCCTCAAGTTCACTCATCTTCCTTGCCCATTGCCGTTTCATACGTTCACGGCTATCTCTCCAAGCTCTTGTCCTCTTCTTAGTCTAGCTCTCCGTCTCGCTAACCTCCGCATTCTTTTCCTGGCCTAAGTCTTGGTTTTGCTTAAGTGCCTGAGCTCTCGTGATGACTTGCACCGGGGTCCTGGATGTCACACTTCCTGTGGAGTCTACCAGTAAGCCAATAACATTGATAGGAGAAATTTTCGGCATATTCCTGGGGTTCTTGTGACACTCTCGTATCAAGTGCTCCTTCCCACAATCTGGACAAAAGCCTTGAATTGTCACAGATTGGGTTTGTGTAGGTGCAGGTAGAGGGCAATCACGAATGAGGTGATCTCCTTGACATCGAAAGCATGGCCCTCTAGGAAATGGAGGTCTTATCTGCCTAGGCTGAGGTCTAGAGTTGGGGTTTGCATACATGACATTTGCATATTCTGGGTCCCAACTAGACTCACTCAGTTCTTCATAATAGTATGACTCATTATGCTCGGGTGATTGCATGTAGTAAGCCTGTGGGCTATCAATATGGTTAGAGTCAAAACTATGATCACTTGGGTCACTTTCTGAAAGCAATGGTGTCACCGGCATTAAAGCTCTATTTAAATTTTCTTCTGCAGCCGTGTACTTCACTGGAATCACATTGGCGGGAGGAGGAGGTTGCTACACTAGGACTGGTTGAGGTCTTTGCTGCCCTTGATAGGGTTGCTGGGGCCTACCATATTGTTGTTGTGGGTACTGATTCTGGTATTTTCCTTGCTGTGGATATGGCTGCAGATAATTTTGTCTAATAGCTTGTTTGTTATATGGGCAGTCCTCTGTAGTGTGATTGGTGTATCTCCTTTCTATGGTGCAGTACTGGCTGTTG
The DNA here is from genome assembly GCA_020310875.1 of Ceratopteris richardii. Classification (NCBI taxonomy): domain Eukaryota; kingdom Viridiplantae; phylum Streptophyta; class Polypodiopsida; order Polypodiales; family Pteridaceae; genus Ceratopteris; species Ceratopteris richardii. The sequence continues at coordinate 213,083,507 of CM035409.1, forward strand.
GGATTAACTTGGGGTTGAGCCATGATAGGGCCCACTCTAGCCATATGGTCTCCTCCACAGGTGTAGCATCGTTTACCTGGGGCAAATCTGGGAATCTGCTTGTTAAGATGCCTAATTTCTGGGCTACCTTTTCTGCTAGATCCTCAATTGATGTGGATTGTGAGGAAGTGAGGCTAGTAGAACTATCTAAATCTTTATAGATTTTTGAGAGCTCTAATTCCTCCCCTAGATTGTCCTCAATTTCTATGCACATGCGTACACATTCTTCTATGGATCTAGGGCCCTTCAAGTACACGTATGATCTCAATTTGGTACTTAACAATCCGTCTAGAAATAAAGCCACTTGTTTGGCTGGAGTGGGTAACTCTAGAGCACGGCATCTGTCTAGGTATTGCCTAAACCTTATTCCTGTGAGCCTCACTATCTCTTGAGGTGTTTGCTTGAAGTTGTATATCAAGGAGGATGTGTTATTCCTAATGCCACTTTTGGAAAACTCAGTGATGAATGCTTCAAGAAGTTGGTCTATACTTCTGTACTGGTCTTGGTGAAGTGGTTGAAACCAAGTCAATGCAGTGTTCTTGAGTGTTAGGCCAAAAGCATTATATTGGGTGAACAAGTCTTCCACTTGTTCAGCTCTTAAAACTTGCCTAAACTCTGCTACATGGTCATATGGGTCTCCTTTGCCATCGAAGCAATTCTTCATGGACTTAATCAATTGTGTGGGTCTTAAGGTTCTAGCATGTTCTCTAGGCCTTGGGAGAGGGAATTCGTCTGTATTTCTTGGATTCCATGGGTCCCTATGTCTCTTCCTGTCCATCCTATCAGTTTCAATCCTTGTTCTCTCTCTTCCAAGTGGATTAGCAAAGCTCACCTTGGGTCTATCTCTACTCTTCTCTCTTTGTGTTCCATGAGCCTGAGATGTTCCAGCTCCTTGGTGAACATAAGACACAGTGGATCGAGGTTGGGGAAAAACAAATTCACCCTTCCAAGTGTATGCGTGTCTTCCATGTTCTGAGATCACAAAGATCCTCTCTGATGCATCATCTAAGTAGGTTACTTTGCCTTGGCTATCATGATCTTTGAATTCATAAATGGTAAGAGCTCCTACTTCATTAGGCTTCTTAGGCTTATACCTCCAAAAAGCCTCATCCGTCTATCGATTCAAGAGCAAATCTATGCTCCTATTATCCTAGGGAACCCACTCTGGAGTGATTATTCTCGTCAGAACCGACTTGCCTCGAGGGGTTTTTGGCTCCTTTCCTAAGTTCCCTTGCTCTATGTCTCCTACCTCAACCTCTTGGATTATGTTGCCAAATTCATCTGTTCTTTCTGGTTGACTAGTGACCACATACATTGTTCCTTCTTTATCAATGTAAGAACCATTTTCGAACTTGACTACTGGGTGTTCTAGTCCAATGGGCTTATTCGGGTTTTTAATTAGGACAACAGATCTTTTCAGACCATCCTCATAGATGCGTGCACCTAAGCGGTTGGTCTGGATATATTCCAATTGAGTCTTGTAGGGACCTTCAGATCATTCTAGGTATGCCACTCGTGAGCTAGCTACAGGTCTTTCCATGTTATAAGACATCTCAGAGTCACTAGTTTCTGAGTCTAGACCATAGGGGTAATCGCTCAATTGTTGGGCCCAAGATCTGGTTGTATGGTTACCACTAGCCTCAGATGATCTAATACTCTGACGGTCTCTCCCTAAGTGTCTTCCTGATCTAAGGTTCATATGCCCTTCCAATTAACCCAATGATCCTTGTACAACCACATTGCTGATTCTTTGATACCAATCACTTGTTCCTTTTGAGTTCCTTTGTATGTGTGTTCTTATCTTTAATTTAAGGAGTACTTGAATGTGTCGTACTTGATGTTTCTCATCCACTTAGTTTAAATTATTTTCCCTTTAAGTTGTCCCTTGACTGCAATTTATCCTATTCTTAGACTTGAGAAATGAGAGGCTCTTAGAACTTGAGTATTCCTATCGTACCCCTAGTCAATCAAGACAACTACTCGCACAGCCTAAGCTAAGAATGGACTGAGGTGGTTAAGAGATGTTCCAACCTCAGGTCGCTTCTCCTTGCTATGCTTGTCTGCCTAGGAAGCGCGTTCCCAAGCTTGCACACAATGGAACTTGCTTTGATTCCTCCAAAAGCTCTCTATGATCCTGTAAACATTCCAAGTTTCACACAAATTTTTACCTTTAATTGACAAACAATTTGATACAGACACTTTTAATGACCCTTGTTCCCCCTTTTGTATTGCCAAAAAATTTTCTCTAGAGCTCCCTTGGTGTACCTACCCCTCAGAGGGTCAACTTCAAAATACCCTATCTGAAAATCAATGCCCTGGAGCTCAAAAAATGGATTTCATATGAAAAAGTTATGATAGTTCAGGGTTTAGGGGGTTAAACAAACAAACAGAACCTTTCAGGAGTTTAATGCATTTTTCTAAGGCCTTTGTAATGGCATAGGTAATGGAATATGCAAATATGCCCAATTTTTAGCCCAAATTTTCAAAAAATTACCCCTCTATTTTTTTGCTGAAAATGTCTGTCTATCGCGATAGACGGTGTCTGTCGCGATAGACACTAGCTGTCGCATGGGGCTGTCTATCGCGATAGACGGTGTCTGTCACGATAGACGGGGTCTATCGTGGGGTCCTGTCTGTCGCGATAGACGGGTGTTTGTCGCGATAGACGCTATCTATCGTCTATCGTGGGCTTGTCTGTCATGATAGATGGTGTCTCTCGCGATAGACGGTGTTTGTGGCGGGGTCTTGTCTGTCGCGATAGACGGTGTCTGTCGTGATAGACTGAGTCTGTCGTCTGTCGTGCTTTTGGTCTGTCGTGATAGACGATGTCTGTCACGATAGACGTGGTCTATCGTGGTTCTTTGTCTGTCGCGATAGACGGGTGTCTGTTGCGATAAACGGGGTCTATTGTCTGTCATGGGCTCTGTCTGTCACGATAGACGGTGTCTGTCACGATAGATGCTATTTATCATGGGGCTCTGTCTGTTGCGATAGACGGGTATCTGTCACGATAGACAGGGTTTATTGTTTGTCGTGGGCGTTGTTTGTTGCGATAGACAGTGTCTATTGTTTGTCGTGGCCGTTGTCTGTCACGATAGACGGTGTCTGTCGCGATAGACACTGTCTGTCGCGATAGACACTGTCTGTCGTGATAGACAGTATCTATCGCGATAGACTGAAAAAACACAAATTTTTTAGAAAATTGTAGTGATTTGGAGTGCTCTAATGGTGTGGGTTATCGTGCTAAGCATGCATTCAAAAAATATTAAGTTTTTCTTACCTACGGAAGCTGCTGGAGATGGTGGTACAGCTAGAACCTGCAGCAAAAGCTCAAAAAACACACAAAAACAGATAGCATGCAAGCTCTCTCTCGCTCTCTGTCACAAGTGAAATGAGGGAAATGAGGTGGGGAGTGGAATATGACCAAAAATTAAAATTTTGGTGAAGATGGAGATGGAGGTGGGAGATGGTGAGGATGATGATGGTGATAATAGTGATGCAAAAAACTAGAAAAAATGAAGAAAAGTAAGGAAAAGAAAGGATATTACCTATGACTCCAATGTCTCAACTCTACGTCTTACCATCACACGCTCGTCCTCGAAGCTCTCTCCCCGGCAACGGCCCCAAATTTGGTGTCACTCTAGCACAATGGCAAGTACCAACGTGAGGAGATCCACCTCATAATTGTCAATCCGTGGAGACGTGAGGACTAGTATGAAGACTATGAGCAAGTGATGGCACAAGTGTGTGAGTGAGAAGCACACACATGCACACACACACGCACACAAGGCAAGAACAAGGAGAGGAACAATGGAGTTCTTTGCATTTGTCAAAAAGTCTCTTACATAAGCTCAATTCACAAACAATCTAACCCCAAAAATGAGCTCTCTAGCTCTTTTTATAGTTTTCTGACTAGCTTTGGCCTTGTCCAGACCTAGTGTCCGGCCTAGTAAAAAAATTAGGTTCTAGAGCCTATTTGAGGGCCCAAACAGAGTCTAAAAATTATGAAAATTGGTATGTAGCTAATTCTAATACTTCTCAAGCTCGAGGACTCCTCGGCTTAAACAAAATGGAGTCTATTCTACCAAAAACGGGATTTACAATGTGTATGTAGTGATGAAAATCACTTGAGTTGGAAATTGTTTATGAAAAAAATGATTGGGCCTTGTTGTCGTATTGTGCATGACTATTCCTTTGTGCATGTATGTTGTGCTTATGACTTGTATGCCAACAACTTGGTAATACATTGAGTATTGTGTGTTGTGCTCCAAGCTTCTTCTTCTTGCTTGTGTTGTTCGTGTGCTCAAACTCCAATATTTGGGGAGCTTCTTTTCATTGAGTATTGATCTTTTAGCCTCCACAATTGTTCTATTCCTTCTCTCTTCCACTCCACTTTGCTCAGGAGTGTATCTAGTGGTAATTTCTCTTTTGATCCCTCTCTCTTGGAGATAAGAATCAAAGTCATGGGAGAAATATTCTCCCCCTCCATCTGACCTTAGTCTCTTTAGGGTTTTACCTATTCGGTTCTCCACAAGAGCTAGACATTTTTTGAAACATGAAACACTTCATCTTTATGTTTCATGAATTACAAGATATTCCATCTACTACAATCATCTAGGAATGACACATAATACATGGATCCAAAGTTTGAAGGCTCCTTGCTCGGCCCCCATACATCTGTGTGGACCAACTCCAATAACTCTTTATGGATGTAGCCTTTCTTAGTGAAGGGTTGCTTGTGTGACTTACCAGATTGACAAGCACTACATTTATAAATCATACGTTGTTTTGACATGTTTGATAGACCAAGTACACTCTGATTCCTATTGGTTTTTGTGAGATCTTTCACCAATGTGAGCTAGTCCCTTGTGCCAAATCTCTAACTTTGGTAGAGTTTGGGTGCCATAGTTGAACAATGCAATGTTAAATATCAATTATGGCTTCCAAAATAGACCTACCTTTGATGAAACCCTTTTGGTCCTCACTTAACCAAGCTCTTAGATGGCCGGAAATTCTATTGGCTATGACTTTGGCTATGATCTTATATCCCGTTTGAAGCATTGTAATCGGATGCCACTTCTCAATCATGTTCTTTTCCCCCTTTTTTGTGGATAAGTTTGATGATGCCGTTGTTGAGACAAGTCGTAAGCGTGCCCTACTCGAGTGCCTCTTGCCATACCAAGCAAAGAGGGGTGAGCAAAACCATCTTGAAGGACTTAAAGAACTCATTAGTGAGCCCATCCGGCCCCAGGCTTTTCCCCATTGGGAAGGGCATCAATGGCATCAATGATTTCTTCTTCCGAGATAGGGGCATCAAGCAAGGATCAAAGGTTGTGTGGGATCCTATGGAAGGATATCCTAGAGATGGCTGCCATGCAGTCACGTCTATGAAGGGAGAGGGGAGTCAAGATCCCCAAGAGTCTCGTAAAATGTTCTTCAATGACTCTGATATTTTCTTCTTCCATATTGCAAGCATCGTTGTTTGAGTCTAGCAATAGGGGGATTGATTCCCTATTTTGCTTCCTTTTAAGGATGTTGCACATCTCTTTGGTGGGCTTGTTAGCTTTGCTAGCCCACCACACCATCAGAGGGGAGGTCCTCCAGAAGATCTGGCAGGAAAGATGTGCTTATACTTTGGTGACTCCCCCAAAGAGTGGTCAATTGAGAAATTGTTGTCCCTCCTCGGTAAAAGAATCACCAACTGTAAGAAATCCCCCCCTTTCAGGCCTTTTGCTATCTTCTTGAATCCATGATGTGGGTCTTCAATAAATGCTCCATGCTTGATGAATCTATCCTGCAACCCCTTCTCAACAATTTTTCCTACACTGATGAGGTTCTTGGTAATAGTAGGTACATAGAGTACTCTGCTTAGTAAGTTCATATTACCATATGGAGTCTTCACATTACCTATCTTCTCAATTGAATGTCTTGTATCATCTCCAATTTGGATGATGTCTATTCCTTGGGTCTTCCAAATATGAGAGTAGAGCTAAAAAGAGAGCTCACATTCCAGGAATTTGAGGTGGTTGATCTTGACAATCAATCAATCAATCAATCAATCAATCAATCAATCAATCAATCACCTAAAAGTAGATCAGATTAGATCTTCACTTTTCCTAGACTATAGGAAGTGAATTGATTCTCTTCAACAAACTATCCCACCTTGATTTGAATTCAAAATCCACTTGTAGAAGTCGTGGAACACTTCAAGAGTCTATATAATGATTTCAAAACCATTGTACAGTACATTGAAGCAATCTACATACACTTTGGATCATCATTGTATTGCTCCTTCATTTCACTGCACCATCTTCTTCAACAATAGTGAACTTGCAGAGGCTATTGCTCTCTCTATAGAGATCCCAATGGAATGAATGAGCACTTATTGGAAAGCTATTGGGGTCTAATGTATGTGTATAAATTTTCAAAGCATTTGGTTTAGTAGATTTGGCAAAATCTTAATTTTATAGCCCTAAAAAATAGGGGGTACCTTTGTTGAGTGTTAAGTTCATTCTAGAAGCATATCTTGCTTATTACTTGTACTCTTGTGAATTTTAGACACTCAAACCTATGTGTATCATTCCTCCAAAAGGAAGGTTTTTAGTTGTAATCATGTTGGATTCTATGAGCATTTGAAGTTGACTATTTCATCCAAAGATAACAAGTTTTTTGAGCTAGTCAATGTGCAAACCTATTTGTTTTGTATCAACTCTTTCTCCTTGATGCAACAAAGTAGATAGTGGATTTTATTGCACTAATCACATGCCTATAAGGTCTACTTGAATCTCCATAAGTTCAAGGGTTGTTCCTGTGTTGGTTGGCTGGAGAAAACTTTGTCACTTTGCAACTCACTTTTCTACCTCCTATAAGCTTCTCCAAGTTTTCTCATGTTGCACACATAACAACCTCAAGCCAGAAACTAAGTGGTAAAGTCTGACTTTTGACCATACATCACCATCTCCATGAGAGACATGTTCTTTCTTTTAGCAACACCTTTTGTTGAGGTGTATACGACAATGTACATTCATGTTTTATCCCACGCTCAACTAGAAATGCATTAAAATCAGAAGACATATCCCCCCCCCTTGACTGGAACGGAGGGTGCCCATTTTATATGCTGATAGATTTTCAGCCAACCCAAAAACTGATTGAAGCACATAAATAGTTCATAATTTGCTTTCAATGGATACACCCATGCATGTCTAAAGAAATAATCAATAAAAGTCACGAAGTAAAGGTAGTTCCCAAAAGAAGGTGTGTGCATAGGAGCACAGACATCACTGTGAACAAGCTACAGTTTTAGAGTAGCTCATACTGAACCATCTTTTGGGAAGGAGGAACACTGCATTTTGCCTAGAATACAACCTTCATAAACATGTTTACTAGGTGCCTTAAGCTTGGGTAGAGAAGACACCATTTCAGATTTCTGCAGGCTTAGCAAACTAACAAAATTCAAAAGAACAAAGCGTGCATACCAAAGAGTTGTATCTCCACAATGTTATTTTGTGTATTCATCAAGTAACTTGAGTATTTCCACCATTTGTTCGATGATATATGATGGTGTTATTTGGGTCAACGATGCCAAAGGAGGTATCAAAGGATGAGGTGGGAATGGTATAGTAAAGCATATGGGGGGTGATGGGTGATAGGATAATCTCGAATAGAATACATGGATAATGTCAGGGGAGCAATAGATCCTGCCCTCTAACTAGGCTAGACTAGATTTTTGAACTATACTCCTGATTACAAGATCATCCAGGGAGGAGCAATAATATATAACTAATAGAAGAAGTTCCACAACTTGGGACTGAAAGGTATGGATAACTCAACTAGACAAGATACAAGAGATTCCACAACCCAAGACCATAGGGATGGAAAAAGATATCTAAATTACAAGAACTCCCTTGAGGGAGATGAACTAGATACCAGAAATAACCGAAGAAGATCTCATACTATGAGATTACAAGAGGACAAGATTTTGACAAACTAGACTAGACAGGACAAAAACAAGGAGCAAGATAAGAACTAGAACTAGAACATGGAAAGCACTTACTTGGTGATTGCGACTCCTTAAGCTCCCAAGACTAGGATTGGCAAGAGTGAGGATATATGTAGCCAAGCTCTCCTTATATAAGTGTTGAAGGGTGGTTACATGTTGGTGACATATATGATTTCATCAATTCAAAATAGGACCTCTAAAGTGCCACAATCAATGGTGATATTAGATTCTCTAAATTCTGACCCATTCACGATATATGGTGAAGTCATATGAAATCTATATCAAAATCAAGGTATATCCATGTCTCCATGACATTACCCCCTCCACAAGTGATGAGTTCCATAAGTAGCAAGTGAGACTTGGCTTCATGATTGCCTATGCTAATTTTGAGATTGATTCTTTATAGCTCTTGGTTTCTGTAAATCTCTTGATATGTGGTACTTGAGCATGATGATGGATATCCACGGTGGAACTCAAAAGGGTTTGCGGTATATCTAGGTGCAGAATCAAGTGCATGACTCTCATGATTGAATGTATTCCTATTTTGACTCTAATGATGATGATTTTTTTGATGTGAAATGGTGATTCTAGAAGTCTCCAATCCAACCTATTTCTTCTTTTAGGACATGTGATTACCATATGATCATGGTTTTCACAATAAATCATGATTTTTTGCCTTTCTTAACTTTTCTTTCCTTTGTTGTATGACCATGATGTTATCCACCTACATGGGCTTTGGTTGATATTCTTCCGACATATTTTATTGAGGAACCGAGGTAAACTTGTACTCTCAGACTTGAAGACACATCTTCTTCTCTTCCTTTCTCTCAAACAACCTATTACCACACTCAATTGCTTGATTCATGAATTCATTCAAAGTATTTATCTTGGGCATGGTTAAGATGAGGTCCTTGACATCATCATGTAAGCCCCATAGAAATTGGTTGATAAAATGATCTTCATTCCATGTCTGATCACAAATGATTTTCTAAATTCTAATGCATAGATAGAAGGAGGGCTATTTCCTTACTGTGACTCCCTTAGCTTGTTTCGACAACACTTGAACAATTGGTATCTCCAAAAGAAGTTGCAAACTCCCAAACAAAGGTCTTGAAATCATACAAATATCCATATCCTTCTCAAGGATAGGTGCAAAGCATGAAAGTTCAGGGCTGCATTATAGAATTCCTATGAGTCCTACCAGACAAACATCATATGGATACTTTTTGGTTTCATCCTTATGAATTCATTCACTTGTTGCAAAAATCCTCCAAACTTTGATCTTGTCCCATCAAATTTATGAGGCATGCTTATCTTTGGGCTTTTCTAAATGTTACTTTCCATGGGGGTACTTGAAGAAGATTGATTTACTATGACTTGTAACTCTTGGATTTTCCTTTAAAGCTTCCTCATTACATCTTGAATATTTTGGTGTTGAATCCTTTCTTGGTTTTCTTGTATCTCTTAGATTTTTTGTTTAATACCTGTTAGAAAAAAAAAATATTTCTTCATGAATAATATCCATGGTGCATCATCTTCATAAAGATAGTCTTTCCAAAATTTCATGGGAGCAATAGGTTGTGCCCTCTGACTATACCAAACAAGATTTCAGAACTAAATTTTTTATTACAAGATCACTGATGTAGGGGAAATAATACAAGAATACATAACTATTACAACAAGCCCCATAACTCGGTATTTATAGTTATGTTACAAGAGGACTCTTTATTGAATCCTCAACTAGGGCATTGGTGTCGTTAGCATAGCCTTGAAGAATAAGGTCCTCGTCAAGTCCCATGAGGAGACCATGGATGTGTTTACTTTTCTGAAAATGATGGATGATCCAATCAAGGCCATTAGTTACGATGGAAAAAAGAAGGGAAGCCAAGGGGAAACCTTGCCCTTCTGAATGCCTGAGAGTAAAAGGAACAAAGAGGGAACCATTAACTGCTATAAAACTAGTTGCATTACTAAACAAACAATGAATCAACTTGATGAAGTTCTTGACAAATGCTATGTCCTCCAATGCTATGTCCTCCAGTAATTGCAAGATAAAGTCCCACTCAATCCATTTGTAGACCTTATCAAAGTCAAGTTTGAAAAAAAAAAACCACAATTGTCCTTCTCTATCCCACGAATCCCTTTAGACAGAGAAACAACGACATCCAAAATGAATCTACACTTAATGAACCCTTTTTGTTCTTTCTTGATGATGTCATTCAATAGAGGGCTGAGACGATTGGCAAGGCATTTGGCAAATATTTTCTAGATCACGTTATTACATGTGATAGGCCTTCGGTTTTTTAAATCACTCTTTACTCCTCTTCTTATGAATAAGTCAAATAATACCTTGGATGACCACAAGAGAGAGGGAGAGGGATCTCAACGAGGATTGTCAAACCTCAAGAAGGTGGGGAGATAGTAAGTCATGGAAGATCAAGAAAAATTTGTTAGGAATTTCATCAAGCCCCAAAGACCTATTACAACGGAGATTATTTATAGAAAATTGGATCTCCCAAATCTCAAGAGTCTTTTTTAGCAAAGCGGTATGTGGCCAGATGACAAGAGGAAATGAATGCATGGGCATCACGAAAAGCCACATTGAATGCAAGGGGTGAGGAAAAAAATCTTTGAAGAAATTCTAGATTAGATGGGTCTTATTGGCCTTATTCAAGATTAGAGAGCAATTTCGCATCAAGTCCACCATAGAACCTTTAGCCTTCTTCCTTTTAAACATGTCAAACATGGCTTTTGAGGGAAAATGTGATGCCTCCTCCACATCACCTTGAGGAGAATTGAGTGCGTGATCAATAGAATCTCTTGCTTGAGAACCTCGACCACTGGCCCATATTAGGAGGGACTGGACCCATTTGGCCTAGGAAGCGGGTTGATCGGGGCCAAGGAGATTATAATAGTGAGGTGGTTGGAGGCAACAATGGTTTTGACCAAAACCCATAGAGAAAGCAAGCTTCATCGTCAAAGTTTTAGGCATGTAGCAAAACTCAACACATACCAAGCAAAGAAGTTATAAAAAGGTAATAACATTAACCTTCTCAAGGAAATTTCAAGAAGCATAGAAACTTAAGCAATGGTTGAGTATGCTACTCAAGTAGAGAAGTTGGAAAAAGGAAATTACCAACTTTGGAGATTTTGGGTTAACGATTTCCTTATGGGCAAGGAACTGTGGGGATTAGTTAGTGGATCTAAGCCTAGGTCTCAATATGTAGAAAAATTTACTCAAGCACAAGCAAGGAAAGTGAATCTCTAGATTTAAATAGATAGGAGAGTCATATTCATCCTATCCCAATCCATTACTAATAGCATGATTAGACATATCCATGACCTAGATTTATCCAAGAAGGTTTGCAAGGCTTTGGAGAGATTATATTCCACCTCTTAAAATGCTCAAAAGATTCAACTTAGAAAGAGAATAACAAAAGGAAAACTTCAAATAGCAACATAAATGATTACATCATCAAGATAAAAGAGATTGTAGATGCCTTAGGGTCAATAGGTAGCTCCATCGAGCATGTTGATTTTGTGGCTCATAACTAAATGAGCTGAGGGAGTAAGGCACTGAGTTCTTCAAAAGTTAGAGGTTGATATTTGATTTCAGTATTAAGAGCAATTACCAAACCATCAAAGTTTAGTGGACATATTCTAAGACATCCCCAAGCTAGCTCCTTAGTTGAGTTTTGTATGACTCCTACCATTTGATCCCATAGATTTTTTATGCTGATAAGAACCTATGGTCTCCCCATAAGTAAACCTTTTTTATGTTAGTTGATTCTCCAAGTTTTGAATTCGTATCTGATTATGAGTTTCATATTGATTTCTCAATATGTTCCATGCTTTAGAAGCCTTCGTAGTATGTTGAATGAGAGTCATAATACTATCAGTAGCACTTGTAACTAGAGCACATAATGCATTTGTGTTTCTATGTTTCCAAGCACGTAGAAGATCAAGATCATGAGGAATCATTCAAACAAGATTATTTTGATCAATTGTTCCTTGGGGCTCATAATCATACCCAAGAACAGTCTCTAGAATCCTATACGAGTCAAGGGTAGAAGTGATTTTTGAACGTCCATAGCTTGTTATTCTTACAATCAAGATTACCTTTCGTGAAGGCTAGTGGTCATATCCACAATGTTGGGATGATCCGCATCTTTGTTGCTCCTACTTGTGCTCCACCTACTCTTGTTGAGAAACCACCTTGATTTCCATTCATTGATGATGATGCACTACTTCACATCTCTCATTTATCATTGAAGCCTCTATAACCTCTATGTTTCTGCTTTTGCACTACTCAGAGTCTCCTGAGCTTTGATACCATGTAAGAAATAATAGCATAGTAGAATAGACTAGTAGAGAGAGTTGAGAGAAAAATGCAGATAAAGATAGATTTAGAATGAGAGATAGAGAACTCAAATGGTCAAATTGCCAAAAGTAATGCATCTATAAAGATGGTGTTTTCCACTCATGAACTCCCAATGTGGGCTTAGATGGTGATCTACATAGGCTCCAGATGAAGGGATCACTAGTGCACAATGCTATGTAAAGCTACACATGGGCCATGCTTATATAGCTTTTGCAAAGGGAGTTGTTATAGATAAATGTAGTCAAGAGGTACAATATAGTGGACAAAATATACAATTCGACAATATCTCCATGACCGAACTTCCTACTGTTTTGGCCCTATAGGCAAAGGAGATAGGTTCCCAAAACCCCATAGAAGGGTGCAAGCTCCCATCTACACTCCCCCCATTAAGCTTTTATGGGGAAAATGCATGACACCACAAGGCCTTTATTTTCACCTTGAATGGAAGACCAATGGCTCAACGTTTATGGCGAGAATCACAAAGATCATGTATTACCATCAATGATCACACATAGGCCTCATCTAGCTTAGAAATTAGGATTCCACAAATGTTTGAGCTCAAACAATGGCTTCTCCTCATAGTGGGGGGCTTACAGCTTAGAACACCATGGATCATTTGTGGTCACTTGAGGGTGGATTATTGAGTATATCTAATAACTCCTATAACACAACATTTATTTTTCTCTCCATTTATGCCGTATAAATCTTATTCTTGCATTAATTGATAGTTATTGGGGCATAAAGATACTTGAAATTTTTTTATAGACCTAGTCATCAATGCATCCTCAAACAATTTTCATGTAGTGGAGAGTTAAGAACATCATTCTTGAGTAATATGAAAATAGACATTGCAAGATAAACATTGTGGATGGATAAAAAAACTAAGCATTTTGTTCCATCTAGTTGGTTCGATCTCCACTAACTTGAGGTTCTCATACACTATGAGGCTAACTTCTATCGTTGAGGATTTGATGTGTCATCCTCATTGTGCAATCATGAATGCATCCTCAAACAAATTTCATGTAGTGGAGAGTTAAGAACATCATTCTTGAGTAATATGAAAACAGACATTGCAAGCTAAACATTGTGGATGGATAAAAAAACTAAGCATTTTGTTCCATTCTAGAATCCAGTTGGTTCAATCTCCACTAATAAGAAGTTCTCATACACTATGAGGCTAACTTCTATCATGTTGAGGATTTGATGTGTCATCGTCACTATGAAATATGAAATAAAGTTCATTTTACAGGTGTATCAAACCACTCTTAGCATGTATGCATTGTACAACTTATCTTGAGGTGGTGCTAGGAGTTGTGGGTAATTAATTCAATGCTTGATTATAATTCTTTCTTGTTGTAGATGAAGGAACTCAAAATGATTTTTGCATTGTGATATCAAACACTACCCTAGGGGGTTTTGCACCAATGAAGAAAACTCTTCAACTCTAGTGATCATCCTTTTCAAGTGGGATGGTGATTGTGATAGTCTTTAATCCAAGTGGTTTCTTCTTCTCATGACATTTGAGTACCACATGATCATGATCTCCACAAGAAAAAAATAATCCATTCTCTTTTCAATGTTTTCTTTCCCTTTGTTTTAAGTAACTTAACCATAATGTTATCCAATTGCATGGGTTTTGGTTGATATTCTTCCAAGGGTTGTGGTTGATATTCTTCCAACATATGTTATTGAGGAACTAAGGTAAATTTGTATTCTATCTTGAACACAAATCTTCTTGTTTTGATTTCTCTCAAACAACCTATTATCACACTCAATTTCTTGATTCATAAATGCATTCAAAATATTTACCTTCGGCATGGTTAACATGAGGCCCTTGAAACCATCATGTAAGCCCCATCAAAACTGCTTGATAAAATAATACTCATGCCATGTGAGATTGCAAATGATTTGTCTAAATTCTAATGCATAGATAGAAGAGGGTACATGTCTTTGATGTAGCTTCCTTAGCTTTGTTTTGGAAACACCTACACAATGGGTATCTCCAAAAGAAGGCATAAACTCTTGAATAAGTTCTTTGAATCATACAAAATATCCATATCCTTCTTGATGATAGGTGTAAACCATGAAAGAGGAGGGCCGCATAATGGAGTTCTTATGAGTCCTACTTGAACAACATCTCTGGATACCTTTCTTGTTGCATCCTTATTAATAGCTTCACTTATTGCAAAGATCCTTGAAGCTTCGATCATGCCTCATCAAATTTCTTAGGAATGACCACCTTTGGGTTTTTCCTCATGTTATTTGCCATAGGGGTACTTGAAGAAGACTGATTTAGTATGATTTGCAGCTCTTGAATTCACCTTTGAAAATCACTGATTACATCTTGATTGTTCTTCTGTTGAATCCTTTCTTGGTTTTCTCATATCTATTGGACTTGTTGAATAATGTTTAGAATAAAATAAGATTTCTTCACAAGTAATCTCCATGGTGCTTAGTCTTGATGAAGAGAGTCTTGCCAAAATGTCAGGGGAGGACTCGATTGTGACCTTTGAATAGACTTGACAAGATTTTGGAACAATACTTTTGATAACAAGATCAGTCACATAAGGGAAATAATACAAGAATATATAACTATTATAACAAGTCCCAGAACTCGAGACTGATAGGCAAGTTATCGAAGGACACTTTGGGGAGCTCTCGACTAGGGCATTGGTGTCATCAGCATAGTCTTGAAGAATGCAGAAACCATTAGAACCCATACGGAGACCATGGAGGTGTTTACTTTTCTAAAAATGATGGATGATCCAACCAAAGGCCATCACTCATGATGGAAAAAACAAGGATAATCAAGGGACAACACACAATACTAAATGTATTACCACTAGAATGTACAAAGATTAGTAATGTTAGGGCTATGGGCATATATACAAGCAGGGGGGAAAAAATCTCCTAAAGAGGGAAAAAAGTGCCCCGATGTTCCTAGTGTGTTCACACACATCACTACCTAAATATATCAACAAATCCCCCCTACGAGTGATGGGTTAACAAGGAGTTGGCACTCATGTATAAGGAAGTGCCAAGCTATGTGGAATCAATCCACAAAAGGAAGTAAGCCCAAAGCTTTGCAACATGTATAATATACTTGTTCTGCCTAGAATGCTCTACTAAACCATTCTAGGCAAATACTATGAAAATTTGTAGGCATAACCTAGACACAAATACCTTTCCAATGAGTCATCTTGCACTCAATTTAGAGCTCGGGAGAGAGAGCCGCAGCCTCTGCAAGATTACTGTTGGCGAAGAAGATGATGTAGAGAATTGAAGGAGCAAGACAATGATGGTCACAAGTGTATGTATATTGCTTCCAAGTAATCTACAAGTGATTTCAAGTCTTTATATAGACTCTAGGAGTGTTCCACGACTTCTACAAGTGAAGTTTGAATTCAAATGAAGGTGGGAATGGTTGTTGGAGGGAATCAATTCACTTTCCTACAATCTAAGAAAAGTGAAGATCTAGTTTGATCTACTTTTAGGTGATTGATTGCTTGATTGAATGCAACTTCAACAACCACAAATTCATGGGATTTGGGCTTTATCTTTCTACCTTTACATGTGTAAAGCTCAAGGCTTTTACAACGGTAAATGAACCATCAAAAATCTCTGAAAAAAAATACATGCTAAGTAACCAGATGTACTTTTTCTATCATCCTTAGCTCTTACCTAATCTACATCTGAATAGATTTTGATATCCAAATCTAAAGAATAAGGATAGAATATACCTTCGTTGATTGTACCTTTGAGATACTTAAGTACTCTCTTAGCCGCATCCATGTGTGGTCTTCTCGGTGAGTGTATGAACTAACTAAGCACTCCCACACTATATGAGATGTCTGCCCTTGTATGAGTAGCATATATCAAGCTACCTACCAAGCTTTGATACTCTTTAATGTCTTCAATTTTCTCAGCTTCATAAACACTTAGTTTATGATTCATCTCCTAAGGTGTACCTGCAGGTTTAGTGTTCTCCATTTTGAACTTGAGAACAAGATCTTGAATGTATCTTCTCTGAGTCAAATATATTCCTTCATCTGTATATATCACCTGCATACCTAGGAAATATGTGAGCTCACCTAGGTCACTGATTTTGAACTCCTCTTGCATGTGTCTCTTGATCCTTTGAATGCCATTTAGATCATCACCTATCACAATAATATCATCTACATATACACATATATAGATAACCTCATTGTGATCCCTTTTGATGAATAGAGAAGGATCTGAGCTGCTAGCTTTGAACCCTTGATTGAAGATATGTAACCAACCTGTAATTCCAAGCTCTAGGAGCTTGTTTCAATCCATATAATGCTTTCTTAAGTCTGCAAA
Organism: Ceratopteris richardii; assembly: GCA_020310875.1. Taxonomy (NCBI): domain Eukaryota; kingdom Viridiplantae; phylum Streptophyta; class Polypodiopsida; order Polypodiales; family Pteridaceae; genus Ceratopteris; species Ceratopteris richardii. Next base: position 213,100,270 of record CM035409.1, read on the forward strand.
CATAAGATGGATGAATAGGGTTTTCAAACCCTGCTAGTTGTGACATGTATACCTCTTCACTTATCCAACCATTTAAGAATGCGTTTTTCACATCAAGTTGGAGGAGTCTCCAATTCCTTGCAGCAGCTACACTTATCAATGTCTTGATTGTAGTCATCTTTGCAACCGGTGAGAATGTTTCCTCATAGTCTATACCATGAAATTGTGAGCATCCTTTGGCAACTAATCTTGCATTGTACCTGCAAACTGATCCATTTGAGTTTCTTTTAACTTTATATACCCATCTGCAACCAATTACCTTTTGATTCGGTGATATTAGAACCAAATTCTGTGTCCATTTCCTTCAATGCATCTATCTCTTCTTTCATGGTCTTTTCCCAATTAGAGTTTCCCTTTGCCTCTTCATAGGTTGAGGGTTCCTCTGAAATAGAGTCTTTTGCCAAGTATATTGAATGCTTCGTAACAAATCTGGAATCATATCCATACCTTTTTGGTTGTTTCTTCTCTCTTGCTGATCTTCTAGGTACTTGTTTGGAGCATTCTCCAACCTCTTGCATCTTTGCTTTGCCTCTTGACTTCCATAGCTTGTAATCCTTTTGCCTTTCATCTTGGTCATTGTTCGTATCACTTCTTGGATCTTGGATCTGTGTATCATGCTTGCTTCCTAATTGATAAGAGTCAGAATCAAGATCACATCGTAGTGTTACCTTTTGTTTGTCTCCATCATACCAAGACCTGTGTTCTTCAAACACAACATCTCTACTTGTAGTGAATTGCTTGGTTGAAGGATTGAAGAACCTGTGACCCATCTGAGTTGAATCATATCCAATAAACACTGCCTTGTTGCCCTTTCATCTAGCTTACCTCTTATTTGTGATGGTACATGAACATAAGCTAAACAACCAAAAACCTTGCAATGTCCAAGACTAGGTTTTCTTCCATGCCATGCTTCATAAAGATTCATACCTTGAAGTGATTTGGATGGTAGTCTATTGACAAGGTATACAACAGTTGAAATAGCTTCTGCCCATAGATAATGTGGCAACTTCTTCTCTTCACGCATTGTTCGGGTTGATCCAACCAATGTCTTGTTTCTCCTCTCTGCAATTCCATTTAGTTGAGGAGAGTACCTAGTAGTCACTTCCCTTTTGGTACCTTTTTCCTGAAAGAACTCATCAACTCTTTGGAGAAGTATTCTCCCCCTCCATCAAATCTTAGCTTCTTTAGTGATCTACCTGTATGATTCTCCACATGTGCAAGATACTTCTTGAAGCCATCAAACACTTCATTCTTACTCTTGATAAAGTATAGAACAGTCCATCTACTATGGTCGTCAATAAATGAGACATAATACCTTGATCCTGCCAATGAAGGTTCTTGACTTGGTCCCCATACATCTGTATGTACTAAGTCCAATAAGTTGTTGTGGATGTAGCCTTTGTGGTTGAATGGTTGTCTTTGTGCCTTCCCAGTCTAACATGCATCACACCTGTTGATCATGTGTTGCTTTGATATATTCGACAGTCCTAGAACACTTTGATCCCTGCATATATCCTTCAAGGTTCCTTCATTCACATGAGCAAGTCTCTTATGCCACACTTCAAGCTCACTTAGCATTTGAGACCCAAAGTTGAATAGAGCTATGTTCTTGGTTTCTCCTACTTCAAAAGTAAAGATCCTACCATGCTTCTCACCTCGGGATATCTTTTTGAAGCCTTGACATGGATCTTCCACAAAAGTTCCATGTTGGGTGAACCTAACTTACAAGCCTTTTTCAATTATTTGGCCTACACTTATTAGGTTTTTAGTGATAGTGGGTACATAGAGAACCTTACTTAGAATGTTTGTCTTGCCATTGGAAGCTTTGTCGTTACTAATCTTCTCCACATTGTGCTTTGTGTCATCCCCTGTTTTCACTTCATGTCTATGCTTTGGACTTTCCAAGTCAGATAGAAGAGCAATGTTGCCTGCAACATGATTCGAGCATCCTGAATCTATGTAGAACAAAAAATTATCATCTTCTTTACCTTCTTTGTGGCTTAGATTCATAAGAAGCAATGAGTCTTTATGTGGTTGATCTTCCGAATAATTGTTGTAGTCCCTTCTATTAAAGCTTCTATTGTTATTGTTGAAGTTGTATCCACCTCTGCCTCTATTGCTTCCATATCCACCTCTTCCACTTCCTTTCTAGGTCTTCCCATTGAACCAACAATTTTGAGTGGTGTGGTTTGTCTTATCGCATATGGCACAAGGTTAAACATTCTGACCTTTAACTTTGTCTTGCTTTGGTCCTTTCTTCTTTCCTTTCCACTTGCTCTTGCTTGCGAAGTTGGCTTGCGAAGTTGGCTTGGGAAGTCTCTTCTTCATCTTCTTCCTTCTTCTTGCCTTTGGCTTCTTATCCTTCTTATCTGCATATAGAGCACTAGTTGAATTACCATGATAATAGTTACCTTCCTTTATGCTATTGTTGGCTTCTTGATTGAAGAGTTGTCCAAGAAAGATGTTGAAGTCTCGAGTTTTCACATCCATGATAAGATCATAAGCCGTCGTGAAGGATTGTCATTGCTTATCACTTCGAATGTCGTTGAGAATTTGCCTCATGATGACCTCTCCTTCAATCAGCTCTCCAATGGATGCTAATTGATCCGCAACCTCCTTGACCTTAGTAACAAACTCTGTGATGGTTTGTTTAGGTGTCTTCTTCATTTGGTTGAACTCGTTCCAAAGGTGATTCTTTCTTGGTTTGGTACTAGCAGAAAAGAAAGTCTCGAGGGCATCCCAAGTCTCTTGAGATGTCTTGCATCCTCTAATATGTGGTAATAGAAAGTCAGAGATAGAGTTTAGTATGTACGACCTTGCTTGAGCATCCCTTGCGCACCAAAGTGTGAGCTTATCTATCTCCTCTTGTGTAGGTCCTCCTTTGGATCTTGGAATAGGCATAGCTTCATCACCTGCTACAATTCCATAAAGAGTTCTACCTTGCAAATAGGCCTCCATCCTGATTTTCCAAGCCACATAGTTGTGTCAATCAAGCTTCTAGATCATGAACAAGACCAACCCTTGCGCTTATGGAGACTCAAATAGACCTTATAAGCATGTGATAAGTGCAAAGAAACACACTATGTACTTTGGATCATCAAGGAGAATGAGTCGATACAAAACAGATAGATTCGCAGGTCGACTAGCTCAAAAAACTTACTATCTATGGAAGAGACAATGAACTTCAAATGCCCATAGCGACCAACGTGATTACAATTAGAAAACATCCTTTTATGGGAGTGATACACATAGGATTGAGTGTATAGAATGCACAAAATTACAAGGAATAAGCAAAATATCCTATAGGAATGAATGAGACATTCACCGATGGTACTTCCTATTTTTCAGGAATATGCAGAGATTGACCCTGAGACAGAAAAACTCAGTTTTCTCCCAATCTACTGAACAAAATGCTTTGAAAATTTATAGGCATAAACTAGCACTAATACATTTCGAATGAGCCATCTTGCACTCAATTTAAAGCTCTAGAGAGAGAGCAGCAGCCTCCGCAACATTACTGTTGGCGAAGAAGATGATGCAGAGAATTGAGGGAGCAATACAATGATGGTCACATGTATGTATATTACTTCCATGTAATGTACAAGTGATTTCAAGTCTTTATATAGACTCTAGTAGTGTTCCACGACTTCTTAAAGTGAAGTTTGAATTCAAATGAAGGTGGGAATGGTTGTTGGAGGGAATCAATTCCCTTTCCTACAATCTAGGAAAAGTGAAGATCTAGTTTGATCTACTTTTAGGTGATTGATTGCTTGATTGAATGCAACTTCAACCACCACAAATTCGTGGGATTTTGGCTTTATCTTTCTACCTTTACATGTGTAAAGCTCAAGGCTTTTACAAAAGTAAATGAACCATCAAAAATCTCTCAAAAAAATACAATAAATGAGCATAAGAAAAAGAACTCTCCAACCGATATTCTTTCGACGCGATAGCCTTTGATGTAGATCAAATCCACCTCAAGCATAGTGTAAGCTTGATGTTCCAAACGCTCCCCCTCAAGCTAAAGTATGCTTGAGTCCGAATTCTCTGATAGGTTGAATACCTACCATAGCTTTGAATCTACAAAGCTTTATTCCATCAAGTGCCTTCGTCATCATATCTGCTACTTGCTTTTCAGTTGGAACAAAAGAAATGTCAATATCCTTTGCCATGATCTTCTCCCAAATGAAGTGGTAATGGACTTCTATGTGCTTGGTTCTCGCATGGAAAATAGGATTTGGTGCTAGATGCATGGAACTTACATTATCTCCAAATATGTGAGGTTTGGAACTCACAAGTCCCAAATCTATACAATGCTTTTAACCATATTTCCTCTTGAGTTTCTATGGTCAATCCTCTATACTCTAGTTCAGTTGAGGATAAAGCAACTGTTGGTTGCTTCTTGGAACTCCATGACACTAGCTTCGAACCTACAAATGCTAAGTAACCAGATGTACTTTTTCTATCATCCTTAGCTCCTGCCCAATCTGCATCTCAATAGATTTTGATATCCAAATCTGAAGAATAAGGATAGAATATACCTTCTTTGATTGTACCTTTGAGATACTTAAGTACTCTCTTAGCCGCATCCATGTGTGGTCTTCTCGGTGAGTGCATGAACTGACTAAGCACTCCCACACTATATGAGATGTTTGCCCTTGTATGAGTAGCATATATCAAGCTACCTACCAAGATTTGATACTCTTTAATGTCTTCAATTTTCTCACCTTCATAAACACTATGGGTAGCATATATCAAGCTACCTACCAAGATTTGATACTCTTTAATGTCTTCAATTTTCTCACCTTCATAAACACTTAGTTTATGATTCATCTCCTAAGGTGTACCTATAGGTTTAGTGTTCTCCATTTTGAACTTGAGAACAAGATCCTGAATGTATCTTCTCTGAGTCAAATATATTCCTTGATTTGTATATATCACCTGCATACCTAGGAAATATGTCTCACCTAGGTCACTGATTTTGAACTCCTCTTGCATGTGTCTCTTGATCCTTTGAATGCCATTTAGATCATCACCTATCACAATAATATTATCTACATATACACATAGATAGATAACCTCATTGTGATCCCTTTTGATGAATAGAGAAGGATCTGAGCTGCTAGCTTTGAACCCTTGATCTTGAAGATATGTAACCAACCTGTAATTCCAAGCTCTAGGAGCTTGTTTCAATCCATATAATGCTTTCTTAAGTCTGCAAACATAAGATGGATGAGTAGGGTTTTCAAAACCTGGTGGTTGTGACATGTATACCTCTTCACTTATCCAACCATTTAAGAATGCATTTTTCACATCAAGTTGGAGGAGTCTCCAATTCCTTGCAGCAGTTACACTTATCGATGTCCTGATTGTAGTCATCTTTGCAACTCGTGTGAATGTTTCCTCATATTATATACCATGATTTTGTGAGCATCCTTTGGCAAATAATCTTGCCTTGTACCTGCAAACTGATCCATCTACGTTTCTTTTAACTTTATATACCCATCTGCAACCAATTACCTTTTGATTTGGCGATATTAGAACCAAATCCCAAGTCTCCATTTCCTTCAATGCATCTATCTCTTCTTTCATGGCCTTTTCCCAATTAGGGTTTCCCTTTGCCTCTTCATAGGTTGAGGGTTCCTCTGAAATAGAGACTTTTGCCAAGTATATTGAATGCTTTGTAATGAATGTGGAATCATATCCATACCTTTCTAGTTGTTTCTTCTCTCTTGTTGATCTTCTAGGTACTTGTTTGGAGCATTCTCCAGCCTCTTGCATCTTTGCTTTGCCTCTTGACTTCCATAGCTTGTAATCCTTTTCCCTTTCATCTTGTTCATTGTATGTATCACTTCTTGGATCCTGGACCTGTGTATCATGCTTGCTTCCTAATTGATAAGAGTCAGAATCAAGATCATATGGTAGTGTTACCTTCTGTTTGTCTTCATCATACCAAGACCTGTGTTCTTCAAACACAACATCTCTACTTGTAGTGAATTGCTTGGTTGAAAGATTGAAGAACCTGTAACCCATCCGAGTCGAATCATATCCAATAAGCACTACCTTTGTTGCCCTTTCATCTAGCTTACCGCTTATTTGTGATGGTACATCAACATAAGCTAAACAACCAAAAACCTTGCAATGTCCAAGACTAGGTTTTCTTCCATGCCATGCTTCATAAGGAATCATACCTTGAAGTGATTTGGATGGTAGTCTATTGACAAGGTATATAGCAGTTGAAATAGCTTCTGCCCATAAATAATGTGGCAACTTCTTCTCTTCAAGCATTGTTCAGGCTGATACAACCAATGTCTTGTTTCTCCTCTCTGAAATTCCATTTAGTTGAGGAGAGTACCTAGTAGTCACTTCCCTTTTGATACCTTTTTCCTGCAAGAACTCGTCAAACTCTTTGGAGAAGTAATATCCCCCTCCATCAGATCTAAGCTTCTTTAGTGATCTACCTTTATAATTCTCCACATGTGCAAGATACTTCTTGAAGCAATCAAACACTTCATTCTTACTCTTGATAAAGTATAAAACATTCCATCTACTATGGTTTTCAATAAATGAGACATAATACCTTGATTGTGCTAATGAAGGTTCTTGACTTGGTCCCCATACATCTGTATGTACTAAGTCCAATAAGTTGTTGTGGATGTAGCCTTTGTGGTTGAATGATTGTCTTTGTGCCTTCCCAATCTGACATGCATCACACCTATTGATCATGTGTTGCTTTGATATATTCGGCAGTCCTAGAACACTTTGATCCCTACATATATCCTTCAAGGTTCTTTCATTCACATGAGCAAGTCTCTTATGCCACACTTCAAGCTCACTTAGGGTTTGAGACCCAAAGTCGAATAGAGCTATGTTCCTGGTTTCTCCTACTTCAAAAGTAAAGAGCCTACCATGCTTCTCACCTCGAGCTGTCTTTTTGAAGCCTTGACATGGATCTTCCACAAAAGTTCCATGTTGGGTGAACCTAACTTGCAAGCCTTTTTCAACTATTTGGCCTACACTTATTAGGTTTTTAGTGATAGTGGGTACATAGAGAACCTTACTTAGAATGTTTGTCCTGCCATTGGAAGCTTTGACGTTACCAATCTTCTCCACATTGTGCTTTGTGTCATCCCCTGTTTGCACCTCATGTCTATGCTTTGAACTTTCCAAGTCAGATAGAAGAGCAATGTTGCCTGCAACATGATTCGAGCATCCTGAATCTATGTAGAACAAATGATCATCTTCTTTACCTTCTTTGTGGCTTAGATTCATAAGAAGCAATGAGTCTTCATGTGGTTGATCTTCTGAATAATTGTTGTAGTCCCTTCTATTATAGCTTCTATTGCTATTGTTGAAGTTGTGTCCACCTCTGCCTCTATTGTTGCCATATCCACCTCTTCCACTTCCTTTCTGGGTCTTCCCATTGAACCAGCAATTCTGAGTGGTGTGGTTGGTCTTATCGCATATGGCACAAGGTTGAACATTCTAACCTTTGACTTTGTCTTGCTTTGGTCCTTTCTTCTTCACTTTCCACTTGCTCTTGCTTGCGAAGTTGGCTTGGGAAGTCTCTTCTTCATCTTCTTCCTTCTTCTTGACTTTTTGCTTCTTATCCTTATTATCTGCATATAGAGCACTAGTTGAATTACCATGATAAGAGTTACCTTCCTTTATGCTATTGTTGGCTTCTTGATTGAAGAGTTGTCCAAGAAAGATGTTGAAGTCTGGAGTTTTCACATCCATGATGAGATCATAAGCCGTCGTGAAGGATTGCCATTGCTTATCACTTGGAATGCCGTTGAGAATTTGCCTCATGATGACCTCTTCTTCAATCAGCTCTCCAATGGATGCTAACTGATCCGCAACCTCCTTGACCTTAGTAACAAACTCTGTGATGGTTTCTTTAGGTGTATTCTTCATTTGGTTGAACTCGTTCCAAAGGTGATTCTTTCTTGCTTTGGTACTAGCAGAAAAGAAAGTCTCGAGGGCATCCCAAGTCTCTTGAGATGTCTTGCATCCTCTAATATGTGGTAATAGAAAGTCAGAGATAGAGTTTAGTATGTACGACCTTGCTTGAGCATCCCTTGCGCACCAAAGTGTGAGCTTATATGTCTCCTCTTGTGTAGGTCCTCCTTTGGATCTTGGAATAGGCATAGCTTCATCACCTGCTACAATTCCATAAAGATTTCTACCTTGCAAATAGGCCTCCATCCTGATTTTCCATGCCGCATAGTTGTGTCGATGAAGCTTCTCGATCATTGAGGGAAAGCCTTCACCCATCTTGATCTAGCTGTGATACCACTGAAAGAACTTGGATAAGCTTGTAGAAGGTAGAAAAATGTGTTTCGAAGCGTCAAAGTTTGGTATAGCCAACCGGCACAAGACCAGCCCTTGAGCTTATGGAGACTCAAATACACCTTATAAGCATGTGATAAGTGCAAAGAAACACACTATGTACTTTGGAGCATCAAGGAGGATGAGTCGATACAAAATAGATAGGTTCGCAGGTCGACTAGCTCAAAAAACTTATTGTCTATGGAAGAGACGATGAACTTCAAATACCCATAGCGACCAGCGTGATTAAAATTAGAAAAAATCCTTTTATGGGAGTGATACACATAGGGTTGAGTGTATAGAATGCACAAAATTATAAGGAATAAGCAAAATATGTTATAGGAATGAATGAGACATTCACTGGTGGTACTTCCCATTTTTCAGGAATATGCAGAGATTGACCCTGAGACAGGAAAACTCAGATTTCTCACAATCTACTAAACTAAATGCTATGAAACCTTATAGGTATAACCTAGACACAAATATCTTTCTAGTGAGTCATTGTGCACTCAATGTAGAGCTCTGGAGAGAGAGTGGAAGCCTCTGCAAGATTACTATTGGCGAAGAAGATGATGTAGAGAATTGAAGGAGCAAGACAATGATGGTCACAAGTGTATGTATATTGCTTCCATGTAATGTACAAGTGATTTCCAATATTTATATAGACTCCATGAGTGTTCCACGACTTCAACAAGTGAATTTTGAATTCAAATGAAGGTGGGAATGGTTGTTGGAGGGAATCAATTCACTTTCGTACAATCTAGGAAAAGTGAAGATCTAGTTTGATCTACTTTTAGGTGATTGATTGCTTGATTGAATGCAACTTCGACCACCACAAATTCATGGGATTTGTGCTTTATCTTTATACTTTTACATGTGTAAAGCTCAAGGTTTTTACAACGGTAAATGAACCATCAAAAATCTCTCAAAAAACTACAATAAATGAGCATAAGAAAAAGAACTCTTTAACGGATATTCTTTCGATGGGATAGCCTTTGATGTAGATCAAATCCACCTCAAGCATAGTGTAAACTTGATGTTCCAACAATGACTATGGCAAGGGTCATCTATTTAGAGACTGCCCTAAGAACCCCAACAAAGTTCCTGTCACTACCAAGATCAATGTGATAGAAGTAATCGAGTCATCAAGAAGTGATAAAGAATGTTGGAAAACAATGTTCCTATTGGTCCATTCTATCCAGAGTTTATAGAATGAGTACAAGCTTTTATACTCCCTCCTACAATAATACAAGCTGAGGGATGGTAACAGAATCAATAGTCTTCAGTTTCACTCTATGTACAAGCAAAGGCGCTAGCCATTTTGGTTAAAACGTGATACTCTCATCCCAGCCACCCGGGATCAAATTCGGTCTCCAGCAGCGCGAAGAAATAAAACTTTTTTATCATGCTTTTTAATTAAAGCTATGATGATGGATCACGAAAGCGAGCGGACGATGTTTTTGTTTTATTCTGAGATCGCTACGATCGTGAGCTTTTGGAGAAGCTTTTGGAGGAGAACAAACTACTATATAAACACATACTTGGATCACTTCACGGCATCCTTCACCAATTTCAACACAAGCTTTCTAGAGCTTGGACCTCAATAGAGGTAGTGTTTCTTCTAGCACATGGGACAGCCATGGTGCTAACTTGAAGCATGTTGAGGAGCCACTATGGAGTTCTTCTTAATGATTCTTCTTTAAGAAGATGAAGGGTGTGCTCACACTCTAGCTCATGGAGAGGAGGCTATCTCTTGTTCATGGCAAGAAGACTTGGTTATTAGCAGCTTGATGGTGAGGATCGGCCATCTACATGGTGTATTTGAAGATTGTCTTCTACAAGAAGATATCAGGTTGAAGATTGTCTTCTACAAGAAGATGTCGGGCTACTTCAAAGACATTGGATGGTGGTTAACATAAGATTCACATCTTATGTTAAGTATTTAGGTACATATTCTCTTTATGCACACAGGTACTACTTGAATTTATGGAGGCAGTAGCGTTCATATCAGGAGGAGTCCTATTCAGCATAGGTACAAGAGAAACAGTACGTATATGCTTTATGCATATTTGGATGAGGTGTTTGAGAAGGTGTGTTCACATGAGTTTGAGGATTTCTAGCAGCAAACTTGTTAGCATTCTATGCTACTTTATAAGTATGTGATCTTTTCACACACGTATCCGACTTAGGGTCTTCCATAGCCTAAGTTTAGATGAGGGTTTGTTGACTATCAGTTTCACAACTGATCCTTCCTCTTTCAGTCACTCATATTCACTCTTCTATAACCTATAAGGTCACACATCTCATGTATATTCAGATTACTGCCCATACATCTGAATATGTTTGTTACATTGTACATTCAGTCATTCATCCATTTCTCATCACATAAAGTGGTTGAGAGTTTTGCTCCCACATTGTACATTGAACATTGGTATATATGATACTATGAGTAAGCGATGGCTTACATAACACCTTACACATGTCGTCTATTCTTTCTATCTTTGTCTCATCATCTGTATAATTAAGAAGTGTTCATGTTTTGTCAATATGGAAGATTGCTGGAATTAATGTTGTACATGATTCGAACTATGGAACCATGGACTTGTGACATGAGCCAAGGGCCTACCTCACTTCCAACATTTGGTATCAGAGCACTAAGGTTTTGGTTTCAGAACTTTAGGTCTTTGGCATCAATGCATTTAGGCTCTTATATTCATAGGTTCCCAGACTTCCAGGTTTACAACATATGATTTAAGAGCATCTTCTAAATTTGACATTTGACATACACACTTAATCTAGATGAGTAGAGATTTGAGAATTAGACAATTCAGTTACATGTGTATTCATTAGTGTGGAGTATGAAGTTGATGATCTGTTAGCAGTCGAATATTTTTGGAAGAGTATGCAAATACTTTACAAAAGTATTGTTTGAAGACCAATACTTGATGAAGAGAAGACTACTTCAAATTCAAGGAAGAACAATGGTTTAGAGAAGATGAAGGAATCATATCAACATCAAATCACAGGTATCAGTTTCTACTATCAGATTATCATTTCCTAGTCATATCTTAGAAGAGCAGTTATGAAGAGATCTGAAGAAATTCAAGGAGTGCTTTTATACACTTTCATCTTTTGAAAGTTAAAGGCTACATCAAAACAGGTATCTAGAGGTTTTTCTAGAGAGTTTTGAGAGATCTCTTCCATGGCAAGAAAGCTTATCTAAGAAGACAAATTTGAAGACGGGATGAGTTTTTTGTTTTCAGCCAATTTTCTATTGTAAGTTGGTTGGATATCAAGGTACAAATGTATCTAGAGAAGGTAACTCTAGAAGGGAAATTCATCATTCAGACAAAAGATTGGTGAATTTAGTCGTTTCAGACATTTGAAACAGCATTTTGATTCAGAGATATGAGGAGATGATAAAACATGATTCTATATTCACTTCCATTTGTATACCATGTTTGTTTTGTCTCTTACTCTTAGCATTAGAGGAAGAGAAAAGTTCAGTTGAAGAAGTCAAGAGTGTTTGCTACTTCAAGATGAAGAGAACAAAAGGTATGGAAGAGAAGTTTGAAAATGTTGACATCATCAAGTGGAAGAAAGATGCAGAAAAAGAAAGTCCATCATTTCCAAAAGAAAAGTAAGGCTTCCTTTTCTCATATATTTTCCATATACTTTTCCTATTTTATCCTCTACATCCAAAGACAAGTCTATGAGAACATCTTGTTTAAAGAAGAAGCAGTTTCTTGTTTTGCATTACACTTGGTCATGATTTAGTAGATTTGACAAAGAATTGCATTGAGAGAAACAAAAGCACTCATATGTGTATGAGTTATGTTGAAGCTTTTTAAGCGGGCAGCTTATATGTTCCCTCAAAGAATTCTTGGAGTGTCAATACAAAGCTACTTAGTATATGACAAGTTGCAGAGGAGTATATTTCTTCTTTATCTAACTCTTGAGGTAAAAGAGTTAGAGTTACCTTAGAGGAGTTACCTCATATTCAGTATTTTTAGAAAACTTCAGAAAATTCAGCTTGTTGATGTACCAGTCAGTTGAAGAATCTACTTTTTATGATTGTCTAGATTTTTGGATACATGTTTGTATTCAAAAAGGTGTTCCATCATATCCTATCACTTGATTGAGAAGTGGAGTTAGCCAAAAGAAAGTCAAGCAGGTACTATCACATTTCACCCGGGTAAAATATGAAAGTTATGAAGTATCAACTTGCAACTTTTGGAGTTCTCAAGGTGAGAAGTTTGTCCACTTATGTTTCAAGTAGGAGTCACAAATTCTTAGGAAGGATTTGTTTGAAGAAAAGTTTTACAACTTTTTGAGAAGCATGGACACTTAGAGACATTCAGGTAACTAAATCAAACATTCAGTCATGAAGGTTTGATGAAGAACAGATTCTACACAGAAGAGATCATTGATCTTGAATAGATCTTGTATGATCTTGAGTACTTATGATTCAGTTGTCTATCCTTTGTTTGTGAAGATTCTTAACATTGGAAGAAGTAAGTCAAAGATTCAAGTTCTATCAGATTTGTGTTGCAGAGAGATAGAAGATACTTGTTATGTTACTGAAGGTTATGAATCCTATAAAGCTTTCAGCAAGGTTTTGTTATGTTAGGATCAGCTAACCTTATTCTAGATTTTGGAAAGCTGAGGAATGACATGGAAAGCTATTGGCATCTGATCAATGCTAATAAAAAGGATTCAGAATTTTTGTTTCAGATACAGGTATTGATCACTGAACATCAGATTTATGAAGGAAGATGTTCCAAATTTCATAAAGTCTGATATAATTTGAAGAATACTGGATACTAGTGTTAAGTCATCCAGGGGGGTGATGAAACATGAAGACTTATTAAAGCCATATGTGAAAGAATGCAGATTCATATCTACAGGTATTCCTATATTTCCTTTGTCATGTTCTCTTTATGTTCCAGCTTTGAAAGAAGAAGGAAGAAGAAGAATGTTTGGAGAAAGTTCCTGTTAGGATGTTCCTGTTCAAGAGAAGGTTCCAGAGTTCTATTTGAAGAGAAGCTTGATATTTCAGAAAGGTATATTTCAGAAGTGCGCACATATATGTTTATACGAGGTTCTGAAGGAAAGAGGTATGAAGGATTTAAAGGATGAAGACATGATGACATCATAGATTTTTTGACTCATATTTCAGTTGATTTTCGTTGATTTCAATTGAGTTGAGTTGATTTGACTTGAGTACAGTCAAAGATGAACCAGCAGTGTTCATAATACACTAAGTTGTGAGTTGACAGTCACAGGTTCCAGGATTCAGTTCTTGATTATTTTTAGTGTATTTACATGACACAGCAGAAGTACGTTGAGAAACCTTTTTGGAAGGTAAATGCAAATATATAGATCCTAGTGCATGTTTTCAGGTTTTTGAAGACAGGAGATAGCAGATTCAGAAATAGTTCGTGCTATATTTGTTGTCAAGTAGTGATTGCTTGATGAGAACACTATTGGATATCTAGTTTGCATATTTTCTCAAGTATTATGGTTCATATTCAGCAAGTTCAAGTTTTTTGAAGGAAAGTCAAATTCAATTTTGAAGAAGACTTTTGAAGAACAAGTTCTGAAGTGCGGGAGTACAAGCTTGAAGCTTGAGATAGTTTGCAGCTTATGAAGTTTGTAGATCCAGTTCAGTTTGTACCAATATGACATTGCAGGGGGGATTGTTGGAAAACAATGTTCCTATTGGTCCATTCTATCCAGAGTTTATAGAATGAGTACAAGCTTTTATACTCCGTCCTACAAGCTGACGGACGATAAAAGAATCAATAATCTTCAGTTTCACTCTATGTACAAGCAAAGGCGCCAGCCATTGTGGTTAAAACGTGATACTCTCATCCCAGCCACCTGGGATCAAATCCCGTCTCCAGCAGCACGAAGAAATAAAACTTTTTATTCCAAGATCGCTATGATCGTGAGCTTTTGGAGAAGCTTTTGGAGGAGAACAAACTACTATATAAACACATACTTGGATCACTTCAAGGTATCCTTCACCAATTTCAACACAAGCTTTCTAGAGCTTGGACCTCAATAGTTTCTTCTAGCACATGGGACAGCCATGGTGCTAACTTGAAGCATGTTGAGGAGCCGCTATGGAGTTCTTCTTAATGATTCTTCTTGAAGAAGATGAAGGGTGTGCTCACACTCTAGCTCATGGAGAGGAGGTTATCTCTTTTTCATGGCAAGAAGACTTGGTTATTAGCAGCTTGATGGTGAGGATCGGCCATCTACATGGTGTATTTGAAGATTGTCTTCTACAAGAAGATATCAGGTTGAAGATTGTCTTCTACAAGAAGATGTCGGGCTACTTCAAAGACATTGGATGGTGGTTAACATAAGATTCACATCTTATGTTAAGTATTTAGGTACGTATTCTCTTTATGCACACAGGTACTACTTGAATTTATGGAGGCAGTAGCGTTCATATCAAGAGGAGTCCTATTCAGCATAGGTACAAGAGAAACAGTACGTATATGCTTTATGCATATTTGGATGAGGTGTTTGAGAAGGTGTGTTCACATGAGTTTGAGGATTTCTAGCAGCAAACTTGTTAGCATTCTATGCTACTTTATAAGTATGTGATCTTTTCACACACGTATCTGAATTAGGGTCTTCCATAGCCTAAGTTCAAATGAGGGTTTGTTGACTATCAGTTTCACAACTGATCCTTCCTCTTTCAGTCACTCATATTCACTCTTCTATAACCTATAAGGTCACACATCTCATGTATATTCAGATTACTGCCCATACATCTGAATATGTTTGTTACATTGTACATTCACTCATTCATCTATTTCTCATCACATAGAGTGGTTGAGAGTTTTGCTCCCACATTGTACATTGAACATTGGTATATATGATACTATGAGTAAGCGATGGCTTACATAACACCTTACACATGTCGTCTATTCTTTCTCTATCTTTGTCTCATCATCTGTATAATTAAGTTGTAGTATGTTCATGTTTTGTCAATATGGAAGATTGCTGGAATTAATGTTGTACATGATTGGAACTATGGAACCATGGACCTGTGACATGAGCCAAGGGCCTACCTCACTTCCAACAAAGAATACACACAGTGCCACTAAAGGCTATTCCTCGAGCCTAAGCCAGGGGGAATGTGGTAAAAGAAATACTATCTGAGCCAGAGATGGATAAAAGATTAGAACCTAAAATTTCAGTAGTCAAGGATTCAGAAGACCTAGAAGACACTCACAAAAGAAGGAAGACTCAAAGATGGAAGGCTAGAATCGAAAACTCAAGAATAAATGGATGAAGAAGAAAATTGAAGAGTAAGAGAAAACTATAAAGGAAAGGAAGCAGTATCAAGAACGAGAGGTGCAAAGGACCTCTCATCAAATGATCAGAGAATCCAAGCCAAAAGAGGCAAGATCAATTCTAGCGGATCCTACGCTAGAAGACCTAGACATGTGGTTGAAAGCTTATCAATCTAGAATTGCGAGGGGACCTAGTTTAGAGCAGCATTATAAACTCTATCCCAGAGGAGTGTTGGAGAAGGAAAGACTAGAAATGTGTAGAAAACTGATAGAAATAGCTCAAACCACACTTGAACACATGATCCCGACCCTCCCCAAGACAAGAATATCGGAAGGAAAATTCAATGAATGCGTGGATACGAACAACTTAAACCCAATTGGGGAACAAATAGAGGAAAAAAATAAGGAAGACACTTAGAGTAACAAGGAAGAACAAGCTCTAGTGATTCCAAAATTAGAGGCAAATTAGCCACATAACCTATGGGCTAGGATTCAAGAGGAACGGTGGAAAAACAATGAGAACTCTCTACCACCCTTCAAGGAACTAGAAACTTGGGACAATCAAACTGTAACAAACTTGGAAGAGGTGTATGAGGAACTGTCCATCCTAGACCAATATCAGGAAGAAGCGAATAGCATATCCATGCTACCCAATTATGTGGGAGAGTACGAGAGAAAATCAGAAATATTCCATGCTCCTGCCATCAAAGGCAAAGAGGAAGGATCACGAAATGGGACTTCACATAAATTATCATAACTCAAGAAAATGAAAGTACATTGTTCATTAACGATAGAAGAATTATTGTAAGCGAAACCCCAACTGTGGAAAGAATTGGTTGAACAATTGAAGATATGAATGGAGGAATCTATAACAGAGAGAAAAGACGTGGAAACTCCATCAACCATCCAGGTCCCGATAGATAAAGTTGGAGAATTTAGCGAGGGAGACGAGGGAAATACATATATACCCATCACCTTCAACAAATACATGACTAAAGTGATCTTTGTTGGAGTTAGACGTCTGCGGAAGCACGCGAACAGCACAAGGAAGAGGAAGAAGCTTGGAGCACAACACACAAGACTGAATGTATTACTAGAGAATGTACAAAGATAAGTAGCCCATTAGGGCAATAGGCGTATATACAAGCCGGGGGAAAAAAACCTCCTAAAGAGGGAAAAAAGTGCCCCGGCGGTCCTAGAGTGTTCACACACATCACTACCTAAATATATCAACAAATCCCCCCTGGGAGTGATGCGGTGAACAAGGAGCTGGGACTCATGTATAAGGAAGTGCCGAGCTATGTGGAAATCACTCCACAAAAGGAAGTAAGCCCAAAGCTTTGCGGAAAGCTTCAAACTTCTTCCTAGGTAGAGCCTTCGTGAAAAGGTCTGCAATGTTTTCCTGCGTGGGCACATATGCCAAGCTGATCTCCCCAGCAGAGAACCTCTCCCTGACATAGTGATAATGCACCTCAATGTGCTTAGTGCGAGCATGGAACACAGGGTTCCTCGCAACTGCCAATGCGCTCTGACTGTCAGTGAAGATGGTGGTGGCAGAAGACTGGCCAACACCCAAATCAGCCATAAGGCGTCTGAGCCACACACACTCAACAGTCGCTGTGAAAGCTGCCCTATACTCAGCCTCACAACTGGAAGTGGCCACAGTAGGCTGCTTCTTGCTCAACCAAGATATACATGAGCTACCAAGCATGAAGCAAAAACCACTGGTGGACACACGAGTGTCATAGCAACCAGCCCAATCTGAGTCAGAAAAAGCATGCAAATCTGGCGGTAGTGATCCCCCCTTGGGATAAAACAACCCAAGTAGCCGAGTACCACTCAAGTAGCGAAAGATGCGCTTAACCGCTTTCCAATGCGTGACTCCTGGGCAATGCATAAACTTGCTCATCTGTGAGACAACAAACTGAATATCTGGCCGAGTAATGCATAAGTAAATCAAGCATCCAACAGCCTGCTGATAGAGAACAGCATCAAATGCATCTCCAGCATCATGAAGACTCAATCGTAAACCTGTCTCCATAGGAGTGGCAATAGGCTTACAGTCTTCAAGGCCAAAACGCTGCAATAATGTGTCAATATATTTCGTTTGACACAAAGCCATTCCACCATCAACTTGCATAAACTGAATGCCCAAATAGTGATGCAAATGCCCCAAATCAGACATCTCAAATGAGGCATGCAAATCAGCCTTGAAATCAGCAATATGCTTCTCAAGAGGACCAGTGAGCAGCATGTCGTCTACATAGACAACAATGATCAAAAGCACATCATTAGCACGCTTAACATATAAGGTGCTTTCAGTTGGACTGTTCTCAAAACCATGTGCAATCAGATAGGCATGTATTTTCTCATACCAAGCACGTGGTGCTTGCTTTAAACCATATAACGCCTTCTTTAACCTGTACACCTGGTTTTCATGCCCTTTCTGCACAAAGCCACGGGGCTGAAAAACATACACTTCTTCATGCAAGTCACCATTCAGAAATGTTGTTTTAATGTCCAACTGATGTACATTCCAACCATGATGGGCTGCAAGTGCACAAATGCTCCGAACAGTAGTCATACGGCATGTAGGTGCAAAGGTCTCATCAAAATCAATGCCTCTTTCCTGCGCATAACCCTTTGCAACAAGCCTAGCCTTATACCTGTCAACTGTACCATCAGGTTTACGCTTCAGCTTGTATACCCACTTAGTGCCAATGGCCTTCTTGCCAAGAGGCAAGTCACATAAAGACCATGTACCATTCTTCATTATAGCATCATATTCAGATTGCATAGCAGCCATCCAATTTTCTGAATTTTGTGCTTCATCAAAAGAAACAGGCTCATTCTCATCACAGAGACTAGATGCAGCCATAGCATAGCAATCTGATGAGGTACTATGAGAGCCTGAACGAGTACGATATGACAAAGGTGCATCTAATTTGTTGTCACGCAAAGTCTGCACCAGCCATTTTGGCATAGTTTTTGCCTGTTCAATATCAGCTCTCTCATCAACAAGTGCATCATGTAAATCTGCATCAGAAATGGCATGATCTGCATCATCATATGAAACCTGCAAAGGCTGAGAAGTTGCCTCATTAGGACCAGCGCTAGCCTGTCCACCTGTAAAAAGAGGCATCAAAGTATCATACATGTCTTTGGAGCTAACAGGTGTCTCCTTAGTACATGAAAGCAATGGCTGAATAGCATCTTCCACAAAGACAACATCACGGCTAACCAGAATGCGTTTAGTCTGTGGATGATACAGACGAAAGCCTTTACTTTCAGAACTGTACCCAACAAAAATACATTTTACTGCCTTATCATCCAATTTTCTGCGATGTTCTTCAGGCACTAATGCATATGCCAAACAACCAAAAACACGCAGATGAGCAACAGATGGCTTGCGGTCATGCCAAGCCTCATATGGAGTGATAGACTGCAATGCTTTCGTGGGACACCTGTTCAGTACATATGTTGCACACATGACAGCCTCAAGCCAGAAACTATGTGGTAAAGCCTGACTTTTGACCATGCACCTCGCCATCTCCATGAGTGACATGTTCTTTCGTTCAGCAACTCCATTCTGTTGAGGTGTATACGGCACTGTACACTGGTGTTTTATCCCACGTTCAGCCAGAAATGCATTAAAATCTGAAGACATATATTCCCCCCCTCGATCAGAACGGAGGGTGCCCATTTTACATGCTGACAGATTTTCAGCCAAAAGCAAAAACTGTTTGAAGCACATGAACACTTCGGACTTTGCTTTGAGTGGATATACCCATGCATGCCTGGAAAAATCATCAATGAAAGTCACGAAGTAAAGGTAATTCCCAAAAGAGGGTGTCTGCATAGGACCACAGACATCACTATGTACAAGCTGCAATTTCTGCATAGCCCGAACTGAACCATCTTTTGGAAAGGAAGAACGCTGCATTTTGCCCAAAATACAGCCTTCACAAACATGTTTTCCAGGTGCCTCAAGTTTGGGCAAAGAGGACACCATTTCATATTTCTGCAGGTGTAACAAACTAGCAAAATTCAGATGACCAAAGCGTGCATGCCAAAGCTTTGCATCTGACATAGCCTAAGAATCATGAACTGCACATGCCGAATCATTCACAGATTTTTCATAGTCTATGAGCTTATACAGCCCACGACATAAAATGCCAGAAGCAATAATCACATCGCCATTTGAGAGATCATGGACTGTACACCTGTCATCAACGAATTTCACAACCAAGCCAATCTTGGCTAATGCAAAAACTGATAACAGGTTCTTTTTGATCCCTGGCACAAATAAATCATCTGACAAAGTGAAAGAACTACCATCAGCAGTAGTCAAAATGATCTTACCAACTCCCATAACAGGATAAGAGGAGTTATTGGCGCATGTGACAGTATTCCCTGTAGGGGAAGGCTCGAGTGAAGAGAAGAAACTGCGCTGCGAGGTAATATGTTTGGTTGCCCCACTGTCAAAGTACCAAACATCTGAGTCTACTGCAGACATGCACTGATCATGAGAAGATGGGTCAAAACTGCAAACAGTAGTAAACGCCCATTCTTCTTCCTACACAAGATTTGCAGACTCTGTTTTTGGTGTAGAGGCCTCTGCAACAACCATTCCAGCCTCTTTCTTCTTTGCCTCTTTAGCAGCCAGTTTTGGACAGTTCTTTATAATATGATCATTTCCTTTACAGTACTTGCAGAACAATTTCTGCTTTTCTGATTTCTTCTCATCTTTATCCTGGTTCTTCGATTGTGCAGCATTTGCAGATTTCTGCTTACTAGTAGAAGAGCTCCATTTTCCTTTGCCCTTCTGACTAGCCAGGAAAGCTTGATCTGCAACACGCATAATGGACCTGTTCTGCCTGGACTGATCTTCCTGCAACAGAACAGAGACTAATTCCTCAAATGACAAGGCATTCGGATTGCCTTTCATCATCAATCGAAGAGTAGAGGCAAAACTCTGATATGAATCAGGAAGGCCATTCAGAACGGTCTGCACAAGTGAGCTATCTGGTATAACCTCATCAGCAGAAATCAATTGTTCCTTCAGGTCTTTGATCTTTGTAAGAAAACTGTCCATCGAATCACCTTCATTCATGTGCTCACTCTCCAACTGTTTTCGGAGGTAAGCAACACGAGCCTCATTCCTAGCCTGGTACAAAGTGGTAAGTGTATCCCAAGCATCCTTTGCTGTTCTGCAAGAGCGAATGTGAGGAATAATGGCACGTTTGACAGACAAAGCTATCAATGCATGTGCCTGGGCATCTCTGCCATCCCAACGAATCTGCTCTGCAGTAGGTGCAACAGAAATAGCAGCACGAACAGGAATCTGCGGAATATCATCTTCGACACCATCTTCATCAGCTCCAACACCTGTATTTGCAGTACCTGTCGTTACAGGTGTAACAGGACGTCTTTCAACACCCTGCACAATGTTCCACAATCCTTTTGCAACCAGTACATGTCGCATCATATAAGCCCATAATGGGTAGTTGGTACCATCCAACTTATCCTCAACAGCCAACATACGGAATACATCACTGCTTTCAGCCATGGCCGGTGACTAAAATACCTTGATGCAGAAAATTGACTGTATCTCAAAAAGCTGAACAAAACTGCCCAGACGAGTTCTGCTAGACCTGTAGCAGACTTCGAGACGCTTAAACTGGCGAACAGAAACTGGTATATACCTTTGGCACAAAAGGACGAAATAGCCTGCATAAGCACTGCGATAGTGCGTTCGGAGGCCGAAACGAGCTCAGATCGCGATTTCGGCACCACAGAGCAAAGCCGTTTTGATCTCGAAAACACCCTGAGTATGCTCACCAAATTTTGTGCGAATCTAAGACTGCAAACAGAGGAGTGTCGACGGCGCCCTAGAAGAATCAACGACCTGCTCTGATACCAATTGTTGGAGTTAGACGTCTGCGGAAGCACGCGAACAGCACAAGGAAGAGGAAGAAGCTTGGAGCACAACACACAAGACTGAATGTATTACTAGAGAATGTACAAAGATAAGTAGCCCATTAGGGCAATAGGCGTATATACAAGCCGGGGGAAAAAAACCTCCTAAAGAGGGAAAAAAGTGCCCCGGCGGTCCTAGAGTGTTCACACACATCACTACCTAAATATATCAACAATCTTAGACATCGGAGCAGGCGTAGGCATAGCCACCAAAGCAATTTCGAAAAAATGGGGAAAGCCAGCCCTGTGACCTACAGGAATGAAACTTCAGCTAGCGGATGGTCATGTTGATAGACCATATACTGAAAAAGGTTATGTTGACCATATGTGGAGTGGAATTTGAACATACTTTAGCCATATGCCAGTTTGAAAAAGCTAGCAATTATGAAATGATTCTAGGAAGACCATTCATGAGACAACTAAGAGTTGTGCAAGATTGGGGTAGAGATGCATTATACCTACAACACCAAGTTACAACCACCAAGATAAATTTACACACCTTTGCCTATAGGGATGTACCCCCATTACAATGGAACCCAATCCATAAAGAGGAGAATGACATATCGATTCATAGTGCAGGATCTAATGACCAATCATGGATGAACAAAGATGTCCAGTTATGGATGTGTAAGGAAGCAAAAAGAGAGGAAAAGAAAGCAGAATTATGGCCAATAGGGCACAAGAACTATAGATCCATAGATGACCTAGCATACATGCCACAAATATTTCTCGATGAAGCATTCAAACCACACCGATGGATGGAAATATTAGCCACCCTAGATGTGTGTGTAAATGAGGAAGTGCTGACCATGAACTAGTGTGTAGATGAAGAATGTTATGATGTAAATCTTTACATGGTAATCCTCCAAGAAATGGAAGATAGTGAATTATTGGAAAAGGAATGGAGAAAGGATTACAAGAGTATTGAAATGGAACCATAATTTGATTTGGAAGAACACTACTTCAAAGAGATTAAGCGTGATTGAGAGCAACCATCGGATCTGTTTGAGGTTCTGCAACACTTCAAATGATATGAAATTGAGGAATGGAAAATAGCAATTCAAATGCCAAAAAGAGAAGCCCAAGAAGGAGAAGCCTATGATAATAAGGAACAAACCAAGAAAGTGGTAGTAACTATGGAAGAGGAAGAGGAGAGATGTACCTTCATAGGAAAGGATGTATCACCTGGAGAGGAGCAAGAATTGATAGAATTAATCAGAGAATATAGAGATGTATTTGCATGGCCTACAAAGACCTCAAGGGAGTGGATCCTTCCATTCCCATAGAATTCCTATGAGCCCTGAGGCCAAACACTCGAAAGAAAGGCCATACACGTATAATGATGTCTATTCTGCCAAGATTAAGGAAGAAATTGATAAATTGTTAGCTGCAAGATTCATTTACAAGATAGAACATACAGAATAGGTATCACCCTTGGTAGTAGTACCCAAAAAGAATGGCAAGCTTAGGGTATGCATCAATTTGGAAAAAAGTTAATGCAGCTATGATTTGTGATAGTTACCCATTAACCATAATTGACCAACTCTTGGAAATAGTAGCAAGCAAGGAGGTCCACAGCTTCCTTGATGGATTCTCAGGTTATAACCAAGTAGCCATTGCTACGGAGGATCAACATAAAACAACATTCGCTACTAAATAGCATTGCGACGGAGGATCAACATAAAACAATCTTTTGAGTGATGCCATTTGGGCTCAAGAATGCTCCTGTAACTTTCCACATATTTATGTGTCATGTATTCGAAGAATTTCTAAGAAAAAGCATGGAACTCTACGTGGATGACTTATGCACATATTCCTATAAAAGGATTGAACACATTCCTGAGCTACAAAAGATATTAGAAAAATGCAAACAATATAGAGTGTGCCTTAATCTAGAAAAATGTGTCTTTATGGTAAGGCAAGGAAAGATTTTGGGGCATATTGTATCCAAGAATGGTATCTCCATTGATGAGGATGAAATAAAGGTCATCTTGGACTTGCCTAGACCAAAAAATGCAAAGGAAGTACAAGCTTTTATGGGACATTGAGGAATATTATCGAAGTTTCATCCACATGTATGCCATAATTGCAAAACCATTGTACAGTTTGCTGACACAATTCACATGGATGGAGGAATGCAAAAAGGCATTCAATCAATTGAAGCGATGATGACAATCAACACCTATCATGAAAGTACCCAATTGGAATAAGCCGTTCCATATCCATGTGGAGGCATCAAACTTTGCAATTGGATGTATATTAGCTCAACCTACGGATGAAGGAAAACTAGGTCACCCTATTGCATATGCTAGTAGAAAACTAAATCAAGCAGAGAGAAACTACACCACCACGAAAAGAGAGGGTTTAGGATGTAGTCAAGAAATGTTGACATTACCTCCTAGCCACTAAATTTAAGTTTTTCATCGACCATCAGGCATTATTGTATCTGGTCAATAAGCCTTGCAATACGGGAAGATTGGCGAGATGGTTCCTATTACTCATGGAATTTGATTTTGAAGTGGTAGTCAAAAAAGGATATACACATGTGAGAGTTGACCATTTATCAAGGATGACCCATGTCGAACCACCTATCGGAGTGGCAGATGATCTACCTAATACATATCTATTTAACTTGGAAGTGTGTCCAAAATGGGTGGAAAAATTCCTCATTCATGGACCACACCATAGGATCAATCGAGACAATAGGAAGGAGTTCATACAATCAAGGAATCTACATATTGTGGTAGGTAGTCTATACTACAAAGAACATAATGGTGTATTATTGAGTTGTGTAAAAGATGTGAAACAAAAAAATATACTCGAACGAGCTCATGTGAACCAATGGAAAACACATAAGGGCATTCATGGAACCATAAGGGAATTGAAAAGACAAGGGGTATACTCGCCGAACATGCAAAAGAATGCACATGAATGCATTCTAAACTACCAAGAATGCCTAGAGAATGTCTCTGAGGACCCCATTTGTCCTTACGTTTCTCTACCATGGCACCATAGTGGAGTAAAGCATTAGTGAAGTTTCTGAAACTGCAAACGCATGAAGAAGGAGCAAGTCTTGCAAGAAAGAGGGCTCTAGAAGAAATGAGCAAAGATTACTCTATAATTGAGAAACAATTTTTAAAAGGGGGAGGGATGATCAATTACGATTGTGTGTTCATGACGGATAATACTTACCTATATTAGAGACGGCACATGCAAGCTTATCAAGAGGTCATTTTTCAATTGAAAAGACTATAAAAATGGTTCTCTTTGCGGGCTTGTGGTGGCCAACTCTACAAATGGATGCCAATATGTATGTACAAAGTTGTAAAGTATGCCAAAGGACTAAATATCCTATAAAAAGAGGTGATATGCCTCTAAGACCCATGATTTGTGCAAGGGCATTCTCCAAATGGGGCATTGACTTCATAGGACCTATAAAACCTCCTGCAAAGGGATCACATGCTAAATATATTATTGTGGCCACGGACTATTTGACAAAAAGAAAAAGTGACTAGGAAAAATGATGTGCAAACCACAGCTAAGTTTCTATTCGAAAACATCTTTGCATGCTTTGGACTTTCGGTAGAAATTGTTAGCAACAAAGGGTCACATTTCATCAACGAAGTGATTGAATCACTAATGAATGAATTTCTCATGATTCACAAGAAATCAGCTCCCTATCATCCTCAAGCCAATGGACAAGCTGAGAGTTCCAATAAAGTATTATGCATATTCTTAACTAAAATAGTTAACAATGGAAGGTCAGATCGGGATAAACAATTGCATCATGGAATATGGGCTTTTTGTGTGGGATACAAGACTGCCATTGCAACTACTCCATTCAATTTAGTGTAGGGGAAAAAAACCATTTTACCAATTGACTTTCTAGTCCCTACTTTAAGAGTGGTGCAACAAAATGAATGGACAGGCCACAAACTATCTCAACAGTTGGATCAAATTGAAAAATTGCATGAGACCAGACTACAAACAATGGTAGGAATTCATGTAGCTAAAAGAAGACAAAAAGCCTATTATGATGCACACATTAAAGATAAGGGCTTAAAGGAAGGCGATCTATTATTGGTATACACATTGAAACAACATGCGAAAAAGCTACAACAACGTGGATATGGACCACTTTTAATAAATCCAATATCCACCAGTCGAGCAGTAAACTTAGCCACATTAGATGGAGATGTACTTCGTAATTACATAAGTGGTTGTAGAGTCAAATGATACATGGAACCATTAAAAGAACGGATGTTGGCAAGACTCTTAGGAGTGCAAAAACGAAAAATGGAAGAAGAAAGTATTAGAGAAGAAGCTCGAATGGAAGCTCTAGAGCAAATCAAGAAGAGGAAAGAGTGGATAAGACAACGAGATGAATGATATATACAAGGAGAAGAACCCATACCCATGGCAAACTATCAAATAGGTATTGTGGAGAACGTACATAATGGCGTCACCCGAATAAATGAATAGCAATTAGTGGATTCATTAATTGACATAAGGGTGCATTAAGTTGCATGCGAGCCTCATTATCCAATGACCTCAAAACAAACATGCATCCTACAAAAGCATATATGATAGGAATCGGAGGGCAAGTCATCGAGTGTCTAGGAGAAGTATTAATGTTCCTAAACTTGGGAAATAATACCATGAATCAACAATTCATGGTATGCAAGAATGAAGACCTTCTCGAGGATCTGAAACTAGGTCAAGACTGGATTCTTGACAATGAAGT
This sequence comes from Ceratopteris richardii, assembly GCA_020310875.1. NCBI lineage: Eukaryota > Viridiplantae > Streptophyta > Polypodiopsida > Polypodiales > Pteridaceae > Ceratopteris > Ceratopteris richardii. Next base: position 213,126,676 of record CM035409.1, read on the forward strand.
CAGTATACATCTCACGTAGGGATACATATCAACTAATGTAGGTCACAAAGAAGTTTTTAGTCTTCTAAAATCTAGACAACTCAAAGTAACTCGAATGAAATTACCTAAGGCAACAAGTTTACAGGAGAGTAGAGACGAAATTCCCATTGTGTTCACGAATCAAGAGAGTCATAACCTTGTTCATGAATATAAAGTACCACCTGGTCCTGTAGACACCTCTCCCTTAGGAAATGAAACTACAAGAGTGAATGAGGACATTTCATTTGACCACTTTAGCAAGCATGTTGCAAAGCCAACATGTATGTTGACTATGAGAATACAACAAAAATCAAATATGCAACTACAATGGATTCGGAAGAATCAATTGCCACAATAGGAATGTCAGAAGGTGGAATGAATCAATCAACAATCAAAGAAACAAAAAACTAGTTTTCATCAACAATCGCCATGGAATAAACCTAAAATTCTACGCGTATGGCTTCCAAATTCATTGATCAAAGCGCAAAGGATGCAATGACTTATTTGGATTCCAAAATCGACCCTGTGACAAGAACATCAAGAGATGTTTCTTGAGATGCCATATCATTGGAATCAAGAAGATGAATCAATCACCAAGAAAGACATCACCAGATGACTACAACACGGGGATCCCAAAGCATAGGCAGAAGAAGGTCAAACACTACATTCAAGAATGAACAAAGGGCTATGCAACGAAGCAACCGCCATGACAATGAAACACAATGTTAATATGGAGACCAAAAAAGTGACAAGGAATCGACCAAGACGATCCAAGAGACCATTTTTGCACTCATAAGAGTCATTTGCATCCAGAGTATGCACGATAGGGCCACATTACAAGGCCATGCATTCGGTACTCAGCTTCTTCAATGGAAGTAGTGGTGCACATTTCCATAACCAAAATAGAACCTAGCTTGTACGGTCATAAGATTGATTAAATACTGTAAATAAATAAATGCTTAAGCTATTAACTAATCTCTTGTTTCCTTTCAGACCTAGAAATAAAAAGAAAAATATGGTAAGGTACCTTACTTGTTTTTGCTCAGCAAGGGGGATAACAAGCCATGGGAAATGATGAATCACTACACACAATTACTTGGTTGAATTGGTTTATCCTCAAGACTAATTCTATACTACATTACAAGTGTAGATGGCTTTCAAAGATTCTGAAGCTACAACTCAAGAAGAAGTGCTTGAATTCCCTATGAAGAGTGTGACTAAGGCCAAAGGAACTTGGTTTTAGGAAGACCAACCAGCGGGAGAACACTTATTCTTAGTAACCATCAAAATCATGGACACCGACCACCAAATCTCAGTAATGTCATAAGATTTTAAGATCTTACATGAAATTCCATCAATCCTACAGGTTTTGAAAAAGGCTGGACTTCATAAGTATTTTGAGCTGCCTATCTACAAACCTAACTTCCAACAATGTACTCAAGTGATGAACACTTTACATCCGGCGCTAGACAAGCCAATTGTGCTAGAAGCTAAATTTCTCAACACCGAAGGAGAATGGGTTACCATTCAATTTACACATGACCTGATCAAAGAAGCATTCGAATGGATCAAGGATGGAACCACTGACTTCAAGGAAGAGAGTCATGGGACCAAAACAAGAACATTCCTGGACATTAATTGCATAGACATCAAAGAGGTAGTCCGTGTGGTGCAGCAACACTTCTGCTTCCCTAACATGCATAGATACACGTCGCCGTAGAAGATTGTGGTCTAACTATTATATCATGCAACAAAACAAATAGGCAACCAAATAAACTTGACACCCTATATTCAAAAAAGGTTGCTTGAATCCAACAAGCAATGGGGTCACAAGAAGTTCCTTAATTGAAGTGTGGCATTAACAATATCAATCTACCATGCCTTGAACATCATGGAATATCTGAAGGAAATGCCATCGTCCATAGAAATGGCAAAATATGCAAAGACAACGACAGTACCTAAAAAGAAGAAAGGTGTGCGGTTACAGAAGAAGTAGGAACAAGCTCACAACCAATAATGCGAGGAGCAAAATGACTCCAAGAAGTGCTCATTGAAGAGATGACTCCAACATCAAAGAGGATATATGTCCTCCCAAGAACCCACATAGAAAAGCCCATGCCCATCATAGAGGTCGAGTTACAAGCAGCCATGGAGAAGACCCATGAGTTCATGGAAGGACAATTAAATATGCCAGTCCAAGGGCATCATTACCATCAAGCTCATACTGCATCTCACCATATGTGAGACAAGAGACTAATCAAGTTCTATAGATATAGAGAGTTGGGATTAGTCAATTCAAGTTGTCCATCTAAAATCCCAAAAGATCATGACCAATCGACGATGAACATGGATATCCAAAGTGAATCAAATGATGATGGCAAATGGGAAGAACTCAATCAAGTAAAGGAACAACATGAAGTGGAGAGCAAAACACAAGAACAAGCACAATATAGTAAAGTACAAGATGAAAAAGTGGAGGAACACCAAAAAGAGGAAACACATATGCTCAAGATAAATGAAACAACGATACTTCAATTTAAGGAGGCCACAGTGGAAGATCAACCTCGAATGAAACATCCAAAGGAGGAATGCATAGAAGAAGTAATCATTGAGCAAGAACCATTTACACCCATTAGAGTGGTGGCTGAACCATCACGTATGGGCAAAACCTTTCAAGAAAGCGCTACAAAGCCTACCACGGTCAAAGAAGAAGATCATCAAATCTACTTGCAAGTCAGACAACCGTGTAATGAGACAATGCATATTGAAAAAGGCAAAGATGTGCGAACAAGTGAAGAACCTAGTATACCGAAAACATGGTTGAATGTGGATGTGGCACAACTAAAACTTATGGTAAGACAAATGATTCAAATTGTCATGGACACACAACAACTCATGGACGTGGATAGAGATTATGACAAAGGTATGGTAGAGGGAAATCAATTTAAAGTATTGAGTGAAGACTTATCAGCCAAGGTGGTACAAGCTCAAAAGACTCTAGTGAAACAGGAGGAGGAAACAAAAGAAGTTACAGAGCATTGTAAAAGGCTTATAGAGGAATATCAATAGCTACAACATCAACTTAAGGAGCTTCAATGTAAATATGAGGCCAACGAAACAAAAAAGGTTTGAATCTCAAATAGAAGAAAGATTTTAGAAGCTCAAATAAAAGTATACATGGATGAAGAAAACACCTTAAGAAATAGGAATAAAGAGTTGACGAATGCAATCCTACTTAATCCACTAGTTGAAGCACTAGAAAATAACCAGAAAGATATAACACAACTCGGAGCTCAAATAGTCAAATATGTTGAACAACTTAAGCAAGAGCAAGAATTGAGGGAAGAATGGGAAAGAAGATATATGCATGATATTAACAAACTACGAAATAGATGGAAGGCAACAGAAGCAAAGATTGTAAAATAGCACATGGAGGATGCTAATAAAGAAATAACCAAAAAGATGCAATCATTGAAAGCCTACAAGCTCAATTACAACAGCAAGAACAAATGGGGACACCAATAGTTCCAAGCTCACATATGACTAGTGAGGAGAAGCTTCTAAGCAGCACCCCTTCGGCGGGTTATTCACCTATGCATATGGAAAAGAAGGAACCAAGTGCTGATTGGACTACGCCCAATATCGCAGCCGAAGCTAGCGGGCCTTGTTGGTGTCTCGACTTACTGAACAATTTGAAGATATAGTAGTCACAAGTGATGAAAGAAGCAAAGATTAAAAGCAAAAATTTAGAGTGGATTATAAATCCATTCAATATTCCTTATGGACTGCTCAAAGAAGAGATGAGGCATTACATCAAACAAATGATGCACAAAGAGCCAGACCAGTGTTTGAATTTTTAGGCTGATACTTTCTCATATACTCAAGAACAATTTGGCAAAGCTGATCCAATATGGAGACGCAAGTTTTTGGAGTGCATTAGGAAGCGGCACCATACTTACTACACATGAATCCATCTTTTTGCCTGGTGCCATGAAGAAGATCCTGGATGCAATTTTGGGAGGAACATCATCTAGGAACAATAAATAATCAATGGCTTAACTATCTGCTATTACTAAGCCCACCTCATAATTACTTGCCTACAAAAGAATATATGGTACGAACTATCGAGTTTTGGCTTTCAAAATATGCCACAATTCTAGATTTAGTAATAAAAGTGACGAATAAAGTATTAAGCATGCTGCTAATATTGTTGAAGGTATTCAAGCATGCCCAATACACATTTTTGAACTTCATCGACATCAACCAAGGCACAAATGCCTTGACTTTTGATCACTTTGTAATGCTTAAAATACTTACAATTATGGCTATATATTCACTCTTAATGTTTCTACTGAGTCCTTACATGCAAACCTTTGAAGAAGCATTCTTCATAGGATTTTTTGAAATGGACTAAAAAATTTTCGTAAAATTATTTGAGTTCTTTGCGAATAATAGACAGGTGTCAAATGATGGTGTAAAAGCATCACAATGGAAGGAACTAATGATACGTGAAACTAATATGTTGAATCAAAGAGAGACAATGACTATTCAAACATACTCATGTCGACATTCAAAGCCTGTCGAGGATGATAGAGTTCAGGAGGAGGGACGTGTGGAGGGAGAATCAAGCAAAAAATGACAAAGAAGAAAATCAAAAAGAAAAAATGTTCAATAAAGGTAACTGACCCTCTACCCAAAGCCCCACAGGTGCATGCATTAGGTTGCAATGCAAAGAAAGGAGGTCGCGAGGTATGTAACCAAAGATTAAACACAAGACCTTTGAAGCATCAAAAAAATAGAAACAGATGCAATATTTACCAACGGGTGCTGTGTAGCAACCCAAATCAATATAGCAACCCTGATGTGTGAATGTAAGGAATACCAAGGGGATGATAGAAGCATAGGACTGAGGCTCAGATAAGGTAACAAATTGTCTAAAAGTTTTGAAGGCTTCCTTGACCACTAGGTGCATGTGATGGAAAGAAATAAATAGGCTAAAGAGAATGCATCATGTCCCAAAGGATGTAAAAGAAGATTTAAGAACAGAACCTTTGAAACAAATGCCTCACTATAAGAGATGCCATGTCGATTGAAGAGTGCACGTCTAGCAACTAGAATTAACAAAACAGCACAGAGGTGTGGATAAAAGGAATATCAAGATCCAAATAGAAGCTTAGGATTGAAGATTCGGATAAGGTTACAAATTCTCTAACGATCCTAAAGTCTTCATACATTGTTGTTGGTGTGCTGTCAAATCCTATCAAGGGACCACAAAGAAAAAGAGGGGGAGAGTGTTGCAGAGGAAAGAATCACAGAAAAGCAAGCCCAAAAATTTTCAAATTATGGGCACAAATTTTCTTCTTCAAGTCTCTATAAAATACAACATGAGCCATGTAAATGCACTAGAGGAGTCCTCTAGATGCATAAATCCCAAATGTTATAACATAATCCTTGTAACATAATAGGAATTTAGTATTTTTCAATAAAAGTGCCGATCTCTTGTGTGAAAGGATGATTTCTAGAGCACATGCATATAAGTCACTTGATGACTCTTTGTAAGGACTTTTTGCCATTGTGAGGAATCAAGCTTAAATTTCGAATTTGCCTCTTTCTTGTTGAGTATCATCTTCTCCAAGAGCTTGTGTGTGTGTTTCATGCTTGAAATGTGTGTTCAGTAGCATTGTCTATTCCACTCCTTCTTGTTTTCACGACTATAATGTGTGTGTGAAGCTTGGTGAGCTATGGAGCTGAAGTAGTGTTTCTCGCCATTTACTATTTTTTCTCACAACTTGAAGAGTGTTTGTCAGATTCAACTGAAAATATGACCATTAGATGCATCTCATCAAGAGCTTTGAAAGGAACCCACTATTGACCATATTCAGAGTGCTAAGCTGAGAGAAAAGTCCAAATTTGTGCTTACTACTGTTACAAGTATCATGACATGCATTTTTAGAGGATTAATGGGTAGGAGAGGTAGCTCAACTGAGTTACATGCATTGTAGTATGGTCACTCCACTTACCATCATGTATGCACACATCTTCATACACTTGATATGTCTAATTTGATTGATTGATAATTAAATGTGTATTAATCCACCACTATATGCACTTGTGGGGCGATTGAGGTATAGTCTTAGTTGACACGTCCCTAAGGCTCTACAACTTAGGTACACAAAGGCCTATAAAAAATGGTTGTTGATCTTACCTTTCTACCATTGGATTTACCCCATAGATCAGTGGTGGAGATTATTTTGGGCATGGATCAAGCTACCACGACCCTAGAACATGGCTAGGATGACTTAGGCTTGGAGGACCTTACAAGGATTGTCCCCTCCCCATGGAAGTCATGGAAGTCTTATAGGTCATTGAAGACCAAGAAACATATACTCTAGGAGGCTCAAGGAGAGAGTCATCCAAGGCTCAAGGAGCTGAAGCATAATTGTCCAAGCTAGGAAAATGTAGAGGAGGGCATTATATGCATAGAGGAGGAGTAAAGAGGAGCTATCAAGCCCACATCCCATCTTCTCTTGTAGGTAAAGACATAGTCTACTTGTAAGAGTCGTAACTCTTTGTGTACATATCCAATTCAAGAGATTTAAAGTGCATTCAGTAGGTCATGTATGTATCTTACTTGCTCTAAGAGTGCTTCTTAAAATCCGTTTTATACGAAGATAAATTGGTGTATCTCGATAACCCCAATTTTTGCATATCCTTCATCTCTGCATGTCTATTTTGTATAGAGTTGTTGAGTGACCTAAATAGATCCATTTGAGGTTTTCTATAGCTTTTTGAAAAGCTTATGAACCATACTATGGTTAAAAGCTCAAGTGATTTGGATCAGTCTAAGGTAGGTGAATCAGACTTTAGCTGAAGGGTAGTAGAAAAGGTGTATGAGGGGACCTAGGTATTGGGTTCATTTTCACTTCTAGTGTGCAAATAATAGGGACTAAATTCCATCAATTGGTATCAAATAAGGAAAAATCCTTTGAAGAATCTAGAAGAAGGACAACAAAAGCTTGGACATCAAGGCTAAGATGTACGTTTGAGTGTAACCCTAATTTCCCATTCATTATGACCGATCAAGGTCAAAAAGGGGAGTTGCTTGACAAAGACAACTATCAGCCATGGAGGTTTAGACTCATGAACTACCTCATGAACAAAGGTTTATGGCCTATTGTGTGTGGAGATGAAGATAAGCCCAATGTGGATCCCAAAGATCCAAAGGTCACCAATTAAGAATTGAAGATGTTGAAGGATTGGGAGGAAAGGAATAGGAGAGATATTTTCTTCATATCATAGGTAATCTTTAACACTATGATTGGTCATATATCAGAGTTTGATCATGCTAGAGCTGTTTGGCAGGCCTTAGAGAAGATATATGCCACTTCCACAAGAAGCAAAAAGATGCAGCTTAAGAATGAACTCTATTCTTTGAAGAAGGGTAGTGGTTAATCTATTCTTGAATACACCTTGAGGGTGAATGACTTGAGGGAGTAATTGGCATCCATTGGCTGAAAAGTAGATGAGGAAGACCTTGTGTAGATTACTCTCAATGGTTTGAGAGGGGAAGAAAAGTGGAAACCCCTCATTACTACCATCTTGTATAGAGATCATGTACCAACTCTTGAGGAGTTGATCCCACACCTAGTGGCAGAAGAAGTTTCCATAGGAGACACATCCAAGAAGGACGGTCACTCATAGGTCCTATATGCTAGCAAAGGAAAATGAAAGAGTGGTAAGAAGGGGAAATGAAGAAAAAGAAATTGGAATCAGTCCAAGGAAGAAGATTCAGATTCAGAAGGAGATAGCAATGCATCATCTTCAAGGAAGGGTAAGAATGACAAAGGGAAGAACAATCCTTATCAAGGTAAAACTTGTTTTATATGTGGTAAACAGAATCATATTTCTTCAAGTTATTGGTTCAAGGATGAAAAAGGCAAGAAGAAGAAGGATCAAGGGAACTATGCTAACAACTCCAAGAAGGATGATGAGAAGGAGACCCTCCTAGCCATGAGACATGGCTACACTAGTGATCCCAAGAACACAAAGTGGTACATAGACTCTAGATGCTCTAATCACATGTCATGTATGGAGGAATCTTTTGTTCATATGCAGGTCCCAAGCTCAAAAGGTTGTGTGGAGACAAGAGAAAACACTAAGCATCCCATTACACATGTGCGAGATGTGGAGCTAGGTGAAGGTAAATCTATCAAGACTCTTAAAGATGTGCTCCATGTTCCATCTATTTCCAAGAACCTTATCTTTGTAGGACAAAGGGTAGAGAGAGGTATGCATGTTATATTTGATGCAAAAGGATGCATGGTGAAACAAGGAGGCAAGGTCATTGCCAAGGGAAGGAAAGAAGGTACATTGTTCACACTAGATGTTGCTCCTAGACACAACAAGGTATGTTATGTGATGATTGGAAACAAAAGAATTGTAGAGATTGATCTTTGGCACAAGAGGATAGGACATATCAATCAATCCAAGTTAAAAAGCATGTGCAAGGCAGGTTTAGTGTAGGGACTACCAATCTTGAAGGCCAAGATCTACCTAAGTTTTGTGATGCTTGTCAGCTAGGTAAGCAAGCAAGGAAGCCATTTCCAAGGAGTGCGTACAGATCCTCTAAGCTTGGAGCTTATACACTCAGATGTATGGGGCCCTAATAGAGAGGCATCATTGGGAGGATTTAGGCACTTTGTCACTTTCATTGATGACCACTCAAGAAAGGTATGGCTATATGTTATCAAGGAAAAATCGGAAGTATTTTCAGGCTTTCAAAAGTTTAGGTCCCTTGTTGAGAAAGAATGTGATGCACACACCAAGACACTGAGGTCAGATGGAGGGGGAAAGTATTTCTCCAAGGAATTCAAGAATTACTTGCAGGAAAATGGCATAAAGAGGCACCTTTCATGCAGGTACACTTCTCAACAAAATGGTGTTGTAGAGAGGAAGAATAGGCATTTGGTTGAGATAGCTAGATGTCTCATAAATGAAGGAATGTTACCATTCTCTTATTGGGTTGAGGCTATGAATACAACTTGTTACTTGATAAATAGGGTTCCAATAGGTGGTGTGCACAACTTGACTGCACATGAAGTCTATTATGGCAAGAAATCAACCATGGAGCACCTCAAGGTATTTGGATATGTATGCTTTGTTCATGTTCCTAGTGAAGTGAGAACAAAGTTAGAGCCCAAGAGTGAGGCATGTATGTTCATTGGCGACTCAAATGAGAAAAAATGCTACAAGTGCTACAACCCTCTCTCAAGGAAGCTATATATGTCAAGAGATGTTGTGTTTGATGATTCAAGGTCATGGTATGGATATAAGGGCAAGGCAAAGTTGGATAAAGAGGATCAAGAGGCGTATGCAAACTTTGATGTACAAATTCAACCTTAAGAGTCAATCACAGTCAGTGGACTAGAGGCTTCTACATCTAAGATACACTCATATGATCACCCTTATACTTATGATTATGAAAGACCATCCCCTGCTTCAAAGTATAGAAGGTTGCAAGAGACAGACTATGACACTAGGGAAGCTCAAGAGGAGTCAGAAGAGGAAGATCTTGAGGAGATCATTACTCCTAATGTAAAGCTCAATACACTCAAGAAGGAATACCCCAAAGGTCAAGGAAGAAGGCACCCCCACAAAGGTATATATATAGTTCTTTCATGGCAAAGCACTATGCATACATGATGAATGTCATTGCAGATCAAGAGCCAGATTCTTATGAGGAGGCAAAGATCAAACCAGAGTTGAGGAAGGCTATGTATGAAGAGTTCAAAGACGTTAAGGAGAAAAACACTTGGGACCTAGTACCCAAGAAGGAAGGCATGAAGATAGTCCAAAACAGGTGCGTGTACAAGACCAACAGGAATGTAGATGGCAGCTTGGCAAGGTACAAAGCTAAACTAGTAGCCAGAGGCTTCACATAGACACAAGAGTTGTATTATGAGGAGAATTTTAGCTCTGTGGCAAACAAGGCTACCATTAGAGCTCTAACAGCCCTATGTGCAGCAAGGAGGTTGCCTATCTACCAGATGGACATAAAAAATGCTTTCTTGAATGGTGAGTTACAAGAAGAGGTGTTCATGGAACAACTTCAAGGGTATGTAGATCCATAAAATCCTAGCTATGTTTGCAGGTTGAAGAAGGCCTTGTATGGCCTAAAGCAAGCCCCAAGGGCTTGGAATCAGAGGCTAGTGGACTTCTTGAAGAGATGTGGTTTCTCTCCATGTGATGCAGATCCATCCTTGTATATGAAGAAGACAAATGACAAGATATGTTTGATATGCATATATGTAGATGATCTCCTTGTAACAATAGATTATGTTGCAGGCATAAGGACCATCAAAGAGAAGCTTGGAAGAGAGCTCAAAATCTCAAATTTAAGTACAAAGGACCAAGTTATAGATATCTTCACCAAAAGCTTGGATGTGACCAACTTAACAAAGTTTTCAAAATCTATTAGCTTACTTGATATGGACACTACCACCTTAAGCTTGAGGGGGAGTGTTGAAAGTGTGAATTATGCAAGCTCTAGGTGGACATTGAGGGGTGGGTGTTAGATATGCTCAATGCCTTACCCTTATGTAATACCAACATTGTTCCATAACACTCTATTTTCTAAGGCCCTCATTATGAGGAGAAGCCATGTCTCTCTCTCTCTCTCTCTCTCTCTCTCTCTCTCTCTTTCAACCTCCACATGTAGCTCCCCACATTCTGCTCTCTCTCTCTCTCTCTCTCTCTCTCTCTCTCTCTCTCTCTCTCTCTCTCTCTCTCTCTCTCTCTCTCTCTCTCTCTCTCTCTCTCTCTCTCTCTCTCTCTCTCTCTCTCTCTCTCTCTCTCTCTCTCTCTCCCCCTCCCCCCCACGTGTAGCCCCCCGCATCACTCTGCCCACCCACGTGCCATGCATCCCCTCTCTCTCTCTATCTATCTATCTATCTATCTATCTATCTATCTATCTATCTATCTATCTATCTATCTATCTATCTATCTATCTATCTTGTATCTCTCTCTCTCCCTCTCTCTCTCTTTGTGTGTGTGTGTGTCTTAGGCCATGCACATGTGCATATGTAATTTAATAATTCTTATCTGATTTTGGTGAAATGACTTATCGAATGATTGTAAATATTCATCCACATATTAATGAAACAAACATGTCAGGTTGAAGAGAAGGGAGGGACGAGTCAAAGTGACTCGCTCGGCATACGGATTCTCAGCACAACATGTTTGGTTCATTAATATGGGGCTGAATAGTTACAATAGTTCGGTAAGTGAATTCACCAAAATTAGGTAAGAATTACTAAATTACATATGCAGATGCACATTACCTCTCTCTCTCTCTATCTCTTTCTCTCTCTCTCCCCACCCACCACCCTTGCTTTCCCCCCACCTGCCCCCTCCCACGCTCTACCCCCTCTCTCTCTCTCCCTCTCCCCCCCTCTCTCTCTCTCCCCACCCTCTTGCACATTTCCATGCACCCCCCCTCCCAATCTCTCTCTATCTATATATCTATCTATCTATCTATTTATCTATCTATCTATCTATCTATGTATCTATCTATGTATGTATGTATCTATCTATCTATCTATCTATCTATCTATCTATCTATCTATCTATCTATCTATCTATCTATCTATCTATCTATCTATCTATCTATCTATCTATCTATCTATCTATCTATCTATCTATCTATCTATCTATCTATCTATCGATCTATCTATCTATCTATCTATCTCACCCAACCATTGAACCCCTGCCACATGTGCCCCCCCTCTCTCTCTCACCCTCGTACCTAAACAACGAGCCACCCCACCTGCCTACCTTAGCCAACCCACCTGCCCTCCTTCAAAACCCAATCGTGACCCACTAGAACTCTCTCTCTCTATCTCTCTCTCTCTCTCTCTCCTCCTCTCTCTCTCTCTCATTAAATCAAAATCTGGAACACAGCATGGAGAACAGAGTATGCAATGATTTGCTTTAGATAATTATCATCATATCCAAGTGATGTACATTCCAACCATGATGGGCTCCAAGTGCACAGATGCGATGAATGGTAGTCATTCAACATGCGGCTACAAAGGTTTCATCAAAATCAATGCCTCTTTCTTGAGCATAACCATTTGCAACAAGCCTAGATTTGTACCTCTGAATTGTTCCATCAGGTTTACGTTTCAACTTGTATACCCATTTAGTGCCAATGGCCTTTTTGCTAGGAGGCAAATCACATAAACACTAGTTACCACTTAATAGCATCATATTCTGATTACATAACAGCCACCCAATTTTTTAAATTTTGTGCTTCGTAAAAAGAAACAAGATCATTATCATCACAAAGACTAGAGGCAGCCATAACATAGCAATCTAATGCAAAGGAAGCACTATGAGAGCCTGAACTATATGATATGACAGAGGTGCATCTAATTTGGTATCTTGCAAAGTTTGCACAAGCCATTTTGGCATAGTTTTTTCCTCTTCTATATCATCCCTCTCATCAACAAGTGCATCATGTAATTTTGCATCATCATGTGAAACCTGTCAAGGCTAAGAAATTGCCTCATTTGGACTAGCACTTGATTGTCCACCTATGAAGAGAGGTAGCAAAGTGTCATACACGTTTTTGGAGCTAATGGATGTCTCCTTAGTACATGAAAAATATGGCTAAATTGCCTATTCCACAAAAATAACATCGCGGCTAACCAAAATGTGTTTAGTATGTGGATGATACATATGATAACCTTTGCTTTCAAAACTATACCCAACAAGAATACATTTTATAGCTTTATTATCCAATTTTCTACATTCTTATTCAAGCACTAAAGCATATGTCAGACAACAAATACACATAGATGAGCAAAAAATGGCTTGTGATCATGCCAAGCCTCATATGGCGTGATAGACTACAATGCTTTGGTGGGACACCTATTAAGTACATATGTTGCACACATAACAACCTCAAGCCAAAAGCTAAGTGGTAAAGCCTAAATTTTGACCATACACCTCGCCATCTCCATGAGTGACCTATTCTTCCTTTCAGCAACTATATTTGTGTTGAGCTATATACGACACTAAAAATTGATGTTTTATCTCGGGTTCACCCAGAAATGCATTAAAATCAAAAGACTTGTTTTTCCCCCCTCGATCAAAATGGAGGGTGCCCATTTTACATGCTGATATATTTTTAGCCAAAACCAAAAATTGTTTGGACTTTGCTTTTAGTGGATACACCCATGGATGTCTAGAGAGTCATCAATAAAAATCATGAAAGGTAGTTCCCAAAATAGGGTGTCTACATAGGAGGAGAGACATCACTATGAACAAGTTGCAATCTTTTAGTAGATCAAACTGACCCATCTTTTGGGAAAGAGGAACACTGCATTTTGCCCAAAATACAACCTTCAGAAACATGTTTACAAGGTGCCTCAAGTTTGTGCAGAGAGGATACCATTTCAGATTTCTACATGCATAGCAAACTAGCATAATTCAGATGACCAAAGCATGCATGCAAAAGCTTTGCATCTGACAAAACCTGAGAATCTTGAACTCCACATGTTGAATCAGTCACAAATTTTGCATAATCTATGAGCTTATACAATCCACAACATAAAATGCCAAAAGCAATTTTAACATCACCATTTCACAGATCATGAACTATACATCTATCATCAACAAATTTCACAAGCAAGACAATCTTGGCTAATGTTGAAATTGATAACAGATTTTTCTTGATCCTTGTCACAAACAAAGCATCTAACAATGTGAAAAACCTACCATTAGCAATCGTTAGAATGATCTTGCCAACTCCCATTACAAGATAAGAGGAGTTTCTAGCATATGTGATAGTTGTTGGAGTTAGACGTTTGTAGAAGCACGCGAAGAGCACAAGGAAGAAGAAGAAGCTTGGAGCACAAACACACAATACTGAAGGTATTACTAGAGAATGTACAAAGATAAGTAGCCCATTAGGGCAATAGGCGTATATACAAGCCGGGGGAAAAAAACCTCCTAAAGAGGGAAAAAAGTGCCCCGGCGGTCCTAGTGTGTTCACACACATCACTACCTAAATATATCAACAAATCCCCCCTGGGAGTGATGCGGTGAACAAGGAGATGGCACTCATGTATAAGGAAGTGCCCAGCTATGTGGAAATCACTCCACAAAAGGAAGTAAGCCCAAAGCTTGGCGGAAAGCTTCAAACTTCTCCCTAGGCAGAGCCTTCGTGAAAAGGTCTGCAATGTTCTCCTGCGTGGGCACATATGCCAAGCTGATCTCCCCAGCAGAGAACCTCTCCCTGACATAGTGATAATGCACCTCAATGTGCTTAGTGTGAGCATGGAACACAGGGTTCCTCGCAACTGCCAATGCGATCTGACTGTCAGTGAAGATGGTGGTGGTAGAAGACTGACCAACACCCAAATCAGCCATAAGGCGTCTGAGCCACACACACTCAACAGTCGCTGTGAAAGCTGCCCTATACTCAGCCTCACAACTCGAAGTGGCCATAGTAGGCTGCTTCTTGCTCAACCAAGATATACATGAGCTACCAAGCATGAAGCAAAAACCACTGGTGGACACACGAGTGTCATAGCAACCAGCCCAATCTGAGTCAGAAAAAGCATGCAAATCTGGCGGTAGTGATCCCCCCTTGGGATAAAACAACCCAAGTAGCCGAGTACCACTCAAGTAGCGAAAGATGTGCTTAACCACCTTCCAATGCGTGACTCCTGGGCCATGCATAAACCTGCTCATCTGTGAGACAACAAACTGAATATCTGGCTGAGTAATGCATAAGTAAATCAAGCATCCAACAGCCTACTGATAAAGAACAACATCAAATGCATCTCCAGCATCATGAAGACTCAATCGTAAACCTGTCTCCATAGGAATGGCAATAGGCTTACAATCTTAAGGGCCAAAATGCTGCAATAATGTGTCAATATATTTCGTTTGACACAAAGCCATTCCACCATCAACTTGCATAAACTGAATGCCCAAATAGTGATGCAAATGCCCCAAATCAGACATCTCAAATGAGGCATGCAAATCAGCCTTAAAATCAGCAATATGCTTCTCAATAGGACCAGTGAGCAGCATGTCATCAACATAGACAACAATTATCAGAAGCACATCATTAGCATGCTTAACATATAAGGTACTTTCAGTTGGACTGTTCACAAAACCATGTGCAACCAGATAGGCATGTATCTTCTCATACCAAGTACATGGTGCTTGCTTTAAACCATATAATGCCTTCTTTAACCTGCACACCTGGTTTTCATGCCCTTTCTGCACAAAGCCATGGGGCTGAAAAACATACACTTCTTCATGCAAGTCACCATTCAGAAATGATGTTATAATGTCCAACTGATGTACATTCCAACCATGATGGGCTGCAAGTGCACAAATGCTCCGAACAGTAGTCATACGGCATGTAGGTGCAAAGGTCTCATCAAAATCAATGCCTCTTTCCTACGCATAACCCTTTGCAACAAGCCTAGCCTTATACCTGTCAACTGTACCATCAGGTTTACGCTTCAGCTTGTATACCCACTTAGTGCCAATGGCCTTCTTGCCAGGAGGAAAGTCACATAAAGACCATGTACCATTCTTCATTATAGCATCATATTCAGATTGCATGGCAGCCATCCAATTTTTTGAATTATGTGCTTCATCAAAAGAAACAGGCTCATTCTCATCATAGAGATTCGAAGCAGCCATAGCATAGCAATCTGATGCAAAGGAGGCACTATGAGAGCCTGAACGAGTACGATATGACAAAGGCGCATCTAATTTGCTGTCACACAAAGTCTGCACCAGCCATTTTGGCATAGTTTTTGCCTCCTCAATATCAACTCTCTCATCAACAAGTGCATCATGTAAATCTGCATCAAAAATAGAATGATCTGCATCATCATATGAAACCTGCAAAGGCTGAGAAGTTGCCTCATTAGGACCAGCATTAGACTGTCCACCTGTAAAAGGAGGCATCAATGTATCATACATGTCTTTGGAGCTAACAGATGTCTCCTTAGTACATGAAAGCAATGGTTGAATAGCATCTTCCACAAAGACAACATCACGGCTAACCAGAATGCGTTTAGTCTGTGGATGATATAGACAATAGCCTTTACTTTCAGAACTGTACCCAACAAAAATACATTTTACTGCCTTATCATCCAATTTTCTACGATGTTGTTCCGGCACTAATGCATATGCCAAACAACCAAAAACACGCAGATGAGCAACAGATGGCTTGCGATCATGCCAAGCCGCATATGGAGTGATAGACTGCAGCGCTTTAGTGGGACACCTGTTTAGTAGATATGCTGCACACATGACAGCCTCAAGCCAGAAACTATGTGGTAAAGCCTGACTCTTGACCATGCACCTCACCATCTCCATGAGTGACCTGTTCTTTCGTTCAGCAACTCCATTCTGTTGAGGTGTATACGGCACTGTACACTGGTGTTTTATCCCACGTTCAGCCAGAAATGCATTAAAATTAGAAGACATATATTCCCCCCCTCTTTGAGAACGGAGGGTGCCCATTTTACATGCTGACAGATTTTCAGCCCAAAACCAAAAACTCTTTAAAGCACATGAACACTTAGGACTTTGCTTTGAGTGGATATACCCATGCATGCCTGGAAAAATCATCAATGAAAGTCACGAAGTAAAGGTAATTCCCAAAAGAGGGTGTCTGCATAGGACCACAGACATCACTATGTACAAGCTGCAATTTCTGCGTAGCCCGAACTGAAGCATCTTTTGGAAAGGAGGAACACTGCATTTTGCCCAAAATACAGCCTTCACATACATGTTTTCCAGGTGCCTCAAGCTTGGGCAAAGAAGACACCATATCAGATTTCTGCAGGTGTAGCAAACTAGCAAAATTCAGATGACCAAAGCGTGCATGGCAAAGCTTTGCATCTGACATAGCCTGAGAATCATGAACTACACATGCCGAATCATTCACAGATCTTTCATAGTCTATGAGCTTATACAGCCCACGACATAAAATGCCAGAAGCAATAATCACATCGCCATTTGATAGATCATGAACTGTACACCTGTCATCAATGAATTTCACAACCAAGCCAATCTTGGCTAATGCAGAAACTGATAATAGATTCTTTTTGATCCCTGGCACAAATAAGGCATCTGACAAGGTGAAAGAACTACCATCAGCAGTAGTCAGAATGATCTTACCAACTCCCATAACAGGATAAGAGGAGTTGTTGGCACATGTGATAGTATTCCCTGTAGGGGCAGGCTCGAGTGAAGAGAAGAAACTACGCTGCGAGGTAATATGTTTGGTCGCCCCACTGTCAAAGTACCAAACATCTGAGTCCACTACAGACATGCACTACTCATGAGAAGATGGGTCAAAACTGCAAACAGTAGTAAACGCCCATTCTTCTTCCTGCACAAGATTAGCAGACTCTGTTTATGGTGTAGAGGCTTCTGCAACAACCATTCCAGCCTCCTTTTTCTTTGCCTCTTTTGTAGCCAGTTTTGGACAGTTCCTTATGATATGATCATTCCCTTTACAGTACTTGCAAAACAATTTCTGCTTTTCTGATTTCTTCTCATCTTTATCCTGGTTCTTTGAATGTGCAGCATTTGCAGATTTCTGCTTACTAGTAGAAGAGCTCCATTTTCCTTTGCCCTTCTGACTAGCCAGGAAAGCTTGATCTGCAACACGCATAATGGACCTGTTCTGCCTGGATTGATCTTCTTGCAACAGAACAGAGACTAACTCCTCAAATGATAAGGCATTCGGATTGCCTTTCATCATCAACCGAAGAGTAGAAGCAAAACTCTGATATGAATCAGGAAAACCATTCAGAACCGTCTGCACAAGTGAGCTATCTGATATAACCTCATCAACAGAAATCAACTGTTCCTTCAAATCTTTGATCTTCGTTAGGAAACTGTCCATAGAATCACCTTCATTCATGTGCTCACTCTCCAACTATTTTCACAGGTAAGCAACACGAGCCTCATTCCTAGCTTGGTACAATGTGGTAAGTGTATCCCAAGCATCCCTAGTTGTTCTGCAAGAGTGAATATGAGGAATAATGGCACGTTTGACAGACAAAGCTATCAATGCATGTGCCTGGGCATCTCTGCCATCCCAACAAATTTGCTCTACAATAGGTGCAATAGAAACAGCAGCACGAACAAGAATCTGCGGAATATCATCTTCGACATCATCTTCATCAGCTCCAGCACCTATATTTGTAGTACCTGTCGTTACAGGTGTAACAGGATGTCTTTCAACACCCTGCATAATGTTCCACAATCCTTTTGCAACCAAAACATGTCGCATCATATAAGCCCATAATGGGTAGTTGGTACCATCCAACTTATCCTCAACAGCCAACATACGGAATATATCACTGCTTTCAGCCATGGCCGGTGACTAAAATACCTTGATGCAGAAAATTGACTGTATCTCAAAAAGTTGAACAGAACTGCCGAGACGAGTTCTGCTAGACCTGTAGCAGACTTCGAGACGCTTAAACTGGCGAACAGAAACTGGTATATACCTTTGGCACAAAAAGACGAAATAGCCTGCACAAGCATTGTGATAGTGCGTTTGGAGGCCGAAACGAGCTTAGATCGCGATTTTGGCACCACAAAACGAAGCTGTTTTGATCTCGAAAACAGGCTGAGTATGCTCACCAAAATTCGTGCGATTCTGAGACTGCAAACGGAGGAGCGTCGACGGCGCCCTAGATGAAGCGACGACCTGCTCTGATACCAATTGTTGGAGTTAGACGTCTGTAGAAGCACGCGAACAGCACAAGGAAGAAGAAGAAGCTTGGAGCACAAACACACAATACTGAATGTATTACTAGAGAATGTATAAAGATAAGTAGCCCATTAGGGCAATAGGCGTATATACAAGTCGGGGGAAAAAAACCTCCTAAAGAGGGAAAAAAGTGCCCCGGCAGTCCTAGTGTGTTCACACACATCACTACCTAAATATATCAACAATAGTATTCCTTGTAGGGACAGGCTTAAGTGAACTGAAGAGAATGTGCTGCAAGGTAATATGTTTGGTTGTCCCAGTCTCAAAGTACCAAACATCTGAGTCTACTTCAGACATACACTATTCATGAGAAGATGGGTCATAACTGCAAATAGTAGTAAATGCCCATTCTTCATTGTGCACAAGATTAGCAGACTCTATTTTACGTGTAGAGGCCTCTACAACAACCATTCCAACCTCTTCTTTGCCTCTTTTGCAACCAGTTTTGGACAAGTCTTTATGACATGATCATTTCGCTTATAGTATTTGCAAAACAATTTGTGGTTTTTTGTTTTCTTCTCATCTTGGTCTTCCTTTTTTGACGATGTAGAATCATTGTCATCGAATTACTTCACTAGTATCAGAGCAGTTCGATGCAAAAGCTTTGTTCCTTTTGTGCGAGCAAAGCGAGCATCCCCCCGACTTTCTCCAAGGCTGACGGACTAAGGCAGCGACCAAGGCATAGACCTTGGCATACCTTGTCATCGGAGTCATTGAAGTCACCGTTTGTATCATTCGCTGCACACGAGGGGGGACCTCAACGATCAAGGAAGATAGAGGTTCCCGGTACTTCTCGAGAGGTCACCCATCCCAGTACTATTCCCCCCAGAGCATGCTTAACCATGACAATATCTTGCCACTAAGCTACACTCTTGTGGTGTCTGAAGAAGGGGAAAGACTAAGGTTAACATTACCTTGAACATATTTTGGTCCCTCAAATCTTCATTCTTTACTTTCAAAGCCTACTTTTAAAGCATTTTTGGGGTGTATTTTGGAGCATATCAACCTTTGAGGCTGTTTTTCTCAACTACACTCGTAAAACTACAGGTTTCTCGAAAGGTTTTCAGTTTTGATGGGAGCAGCTGTTGTAAATTTATGCAGGTTTTTGAGCATAAAACATCAAAGTTGATAGACACTTGCAGGTGTTATTGGCTAGTTTTTGGGCTTTGCATTTAGCCTTTTAGTGTCATTTTACTGCATATATTGAGCACTGTTGAGATATCAAGCTCAACATGTGATGATCGAGGATGACATGTATCAGTTTTTCTTTTCTCTGACATATATAGTGGTCACTCTGATATATGTCAGGGATACTTCATTGAGCTTTATTAGATTTATCTATCGAGAGTGATTGCACATTTGTTTCTTGCTAGCTCGCTCATTCACAGACATTAGTTTTTTCCTTATGTACTGGTCCTTATATATTGCACTTGTTGTATTCTTGTTTTTAAGTCATTCTTGTACATTCCTTTTTATGTATAGAAGAAGAAGATCATTCTTCCTTGCCTCATCTGTGTGTGTGCTTCTCCTTGAGAGTGAGAGTATGTGTGTGAGCTCTCTTCCTTACCTCCTTTCTCGTGACAAGCAATACACACCATGTACGCTTCTATGGATACAACTTATGTATGTCCATGTGGTCATTGATATAGCGGTTACGTTTTTTGCATAAATCCTTTTACGTTTGATAAAGAGGGTCGTGGTGAGGTTTTCTTAACTGAGAGATACCCAGATGTTGGGGTCTCTTCGGTGATGCAGGTGGAAGACTTACCCAACCTTGCCATAGGAGATGTATGATAATTGTTCATAGGTGCTCGATATGCCTAGTTGGCTTCTATTGGGTAACTGATTATATGCAGTGGAGTCAATGATTCACTTTCCAAATTTTTGGTTTTGTCAACTATACAGTGGTCAATTTACTCCTTGATACACTTATTTGTTGGTGTTCGGACTCTTCTAGCTCCATTATCATTCTATTCAATCCTCTACCATCATGGCATCAGAGGTCTCAGGCACATCTGGTGGATTAGGGTCTAGTGCTAGTGTTTTGAGGAGGAGCTATAACTTGCAAGGCAAAGATCATTTTGAGATCTAAAAATTTGATGGCACAAACTTTGCGCTATGGAAGAATCATATTAAAGATGTGCTTATTCAACGGAGGCAATGGAAGCTAGTAAATGGAATTTCAAAGAAGCTTGCTGACATGGATGAAGATGATTGGGATGAATTAGATGAAATGGCCAAGTCTACCATTTGCTTGCACCTGGCAGATAATGTTTACTTTATAGTATTAGACTATGAAAGTACAGATGAGCTTTGGAAGAAGTTATGCAATACATATGAAAAAGATACGGCATCAAATAAAGTGTATTTGATGAGAAAGTTATATGACCTTCGTATGAAAGACAAAGATAGTGTTGTTGCTCATCTAAATGAGTTTGATGCTATATTCTCCCAGTTACAGGCTCACAAAATGCATATGGATAATGAAATGAAAGCAGTATTGTTGTTATGCACATTGCCATCATCATGGGATATGTTTTGCATAGCTATTAGCAATAGTGCACCTGGTGGTAAACTGGTCGATGATGACATATGTGGAGCACTCTTGAGTGAGGAGATTCGTAGAAAATCTATGGTTGGCATTCAGAGTGGAGATGCATATAATGTTCGCAATTCTTACCAAGGAAAGAATCAACAACATGGTAGGAGCAAGAATAAGGAAAAGAATGGTCAATGAAATAAGAGTAGACGTACATCAAGGAAGATGGATATCGAATGCCATTATTTTCATAAGAAGGACACATGAAGAAAGATTGTTATGCATTAAAGAATGTTAAAGATAAAGGACAGAATGTTGATGGGCATGTTAAATAGTCACATGCACCATCTACTTTGACTATGAAGATTGAAGAAATTAATGCTATTTCTGATGATGTTGATGTGTTGACACTGATAGTATTGTGCCAACTGAGGCTCTTATGGTTGATTCTCTTTTCCACACATGGTTGTTAGATTCTAGTGCTTCTTTCCATGTGACACCACACAGAGAATGGTTCTCTAATTACGCAACAAAGTCTCTTGGTACCGTGGGACTTGTTGACTCTTACAAGTGTGACATTGTGGGGATTGGAGATGTGGTTGTGCAGTTCATTGATCGTTCAAAATGTCCTATGCATGATGTATGCCATGTACCTCAGTTATCATGCAATTGGATGTCATTTGATCAACTTGATGACCTTGGTAACAAGGTGGTCTTCTATGCTCAGTCCTTTTGTATATCAAACGGCAATATGGTTATTGCAAAAGGAAGCAAAGTTGGCTCACTTTATCCTTTATTTGTATCATAGAAAGAACACTTGTTAGTTATTACTGAACAACCTATGGCTTGTATTTGGCATGGTCTTTTGGGCCATATATCTCGTAGTGGAATGGAAAATCTTTCTCGTTTTGGCTACTTACCTATGTTATCTTTCTCTGATTTTTCATTTTGTGAGCATTGTCAATATGGAAAGCAAACCAAAAATGTGCATAGAACGCACATTGACTCTTCAATTCAGCCTTTAGATTTCGGTCATACATATGTGTGGTCCTATGCCCACTAGGTCCTTAGGTGGTTCTCTTTACTTTGTCACTTTCATAGATGATGCTACTAGAAAAGATTGGGTATATCCTATCAAATCGAAGGATGAGGTATTCCCTACTTTCACAAAATGGCTTGCTTCAGTTGAGACTGAAAAGGGAACTAAGCTTAAGACTTTATGTTCAAATAATGGGGGTGAGTATACCTCACATGAATTCAGCCTTTTCTATCAATCTAGAGGGATTCGTAGAGAGTTTACAACTCCTTATACCCCATTATAGAATGGTGTAGCTGTAAGGATGAATAGAACTATTCAAGATAGAGTAATTTCTATGTTGCATCATGCAAACCTCTCACAAGGCTTTTGGGCAGAAGCAGTATTGACTGCAATTCTTGTGATTAACCTTTCACCTAGTATTGCCAAAGGTCTGAAAGTGGCACAAGAGTTATGGACAGGGAAGCCACCATATTATGATCATCTTTGAGTCTTTGGGTGTGAAGCATATGTTCATATACCCAAGAATCTTAGACAAAAGTTGGACCATAATTCAAAGAAATGCATTTTTCTTGGATATGGTTGAGAAGGACAATTTGGATATCGCTTATGGGATCCTGAAACACGGTCGGTGATCAGAAGTAGTGATGTCATTTTCAATGAGTCAAAGATGCATAAAGAGCCCATTAAGGAGGTTGAAGTGAGAAGAGTGGTGTTTGAGGATACTAGTCCTCTAGTTAGCATGCATAAAAATGATGCACATAAAGATGTTAAGGAGAATGTCCAATCAAATCACTCTACACATGTTCCTGTTCAGCAACCATTGAGATGCTCTGCACGTATCCCACATCCACCTGATAGATATGTTCCAGGTTTAGATTTTGTTATGCTAACAGATGTCGGTGAGCCTTCTTGCTACAAAGAGGCTATGCAGAAAGAGGATCATGTCAAGTGGGAGCATGCCATGAAGAGTGAGTTGGATTCTATTCACAAGAATGGTACTTGAGATTTAGTACCTTTTCCAAAGGTAAGGAAAGCTTTACCATGTACATGGGTATATGAGCTGAAATTCACATCAGATAGTGCTTCTCCAAAGTATAAAGCACGACTTATTGCAAAGGGTTTTAAGCAACAACATGGTGTTGATTTCAAGGAAATCTTCTCTTCAGTGGTCAAGATGACTACCCTGCGCATGTTGCTTGGATTCGTTGCAATGGAGGACTTAGATCTAGTCCAAATGGATGTATCAACTGCTTTCTTGCATGGAGATCTTACAGATGAGATCTATATGGAACAACTAGAGGGTTATGTAGTTCCTGGCAAGGAAAGTCTAGTTTGTAAGCTCAAGAAGAGCTTGTATGGACTTAAACAGTCCCCTAGACAATGGTACCAAAAGTTTGATGCTTTTATGAAGTCTCGAAGCAATGAGGATCATTGTCTCTACACAAAGAGATGCTCTTATGGCAGCTTAATATGCTTGATACTTTATGTCGATGATATGTTGATTGTTGGGAAGTCCTCTTATGACTTATCAATTCTCAAAAAAAAATTGAGCCAGACATTTGATATGAAGGATTTGGGGGATGCCAAACATATTCTTGGCATGCGCATTACTTGTGATAGGAGTAAAAGATGCATATACTTGCCTCAAAGTGAGTACATATCCAAAGTACTTCACAGGTTCAATATGCAAGGTGGAAAGGCATTGAGTACACCTTTACCCACATATGTGAAATTGAGCAAGGATGATTGCCCCAAATTAGATGAGGAAAAGGAATTCATGACCAAAATTCCCTATCAGTCTGATGTTGGTAGTCTCATGTATGCTATGGTAGCTACGAGACCAGACATTGCATTTGCAGTGGGAGTTGTGAGCAGATATATGTCTAATCCTGGCAAGAAACATTGGGAAGTTGTCAAGATGATTTTAAGATATTTGAGTGGCACGAAGGACAAGTTCCTATGCTTAGGTAGAGGGAAAGCACCCATTATTGGTTACAGAGATTCTGACTATGCTGATTGTGTAGACAATCGTAAATCTACATGAGGGTACATTTTAACATTTTGTTGGAGGTGCTATCTCTTGGAGATATCGTCTTCAAGAATATACAACTATTTCCACCATAGAAGTAGAGTATGTTGCAGCAAGTGAGGCATGTAAGGAAGCATTGTGGCTTTCTCATCTTGCTTTTGATATGGGTTTACCTCAACATGTACATCGTTTGCTCAGTGATAGTCAGAGTGCCATTGCTTTGGCTAAGAATCCGGTCTATCATGCAAAGACCAAGCACATTGAGGTGAGGTATCAATTCATTAGAGATTGCTTAGCCACCGAGCGCATTATTCTTGAGAAGGTTCACACTCGAGATAATGCTGCAGATGCTTTGACTAAAGCTCTACCACAGGATAGCTTTTGACACTCTTGTCACTTGATGGGGGTAACTTGATTCATGATCTTATATAGTCACTTGTATACTATGTAACATGCCCACCAGGTGGGAGGTATAGTTTGTATACTTAAACTCAGGTATTCTTTATCATTCTTTATTTTTCTCCCATAGTTATTTTGGCCATATTGGCCTTTAGTGGGAGGTTGTTATCATTAGGGTCCATGTGAAATTCCAAATGTCCATCGAACACTGCTTTGTATATGTTCTTTAATAAAACATATAGTGAGCTGGTCAGTCACAGACTATAAGTTTGACTGCATTTCTAAGACCTAAGAAGACTATCTTTGTGCTCCATTGTACTGTGTTTTTCTGCGTATTTTGTAGTCTCTGTGCGGAGTACCGTGTGTGGCCTTAGGAGCTTGGTTTTCTACTCCAAGGATATCGTTGTGGAGCTCTCGAGA
Source organism: Ceratopteris richardii (assembly GCA_020310875.1). NCBI lineage: Eukaryota > Viridiplantae > Streptophyta > Polypodiopsida > Polypodiales > Pteridaceae > Ceratopteris > Ceratopteris richardii. Next base: position 213,151,946 of record CM035409.1, read on the forward strand.
AGGAGAGCACACTGTGGTGCATTGTCATTTAATTACTTTAGTATGCCCATTTAATTACTTTAGTATGCACCAACCATTTTGGCATAGTTTTTGCCTTCTCAATATCGGCTCTCTCATCAACAAGTGCATCATGTAAGTCTGCATCAGAGATAGAATGATCCACATCATCACATGAAACCTGTAAAGGCTGAAAGGTTGCCTCGTTAGGACTAGCACTAGACTATCCACCTGTAAAAAGAGGCAGCAAAGTATCATACATGTCTTTGGAGCTAACAAATGTCTCTTTCATACATGAAAGTAAAGGCTGAATAGCAATATCCACAAAACAACATCACGGCTAACAAAAATGTGCTTAGTCTGTGGATGATATAGACGATAGCCTTTACTTTCAGAATTGTACCCAACAAAAATACATCTCAGTGCTTTATCATCCAATTTTATGCAATGTTGTTCAAGCACTAATGTATATGCTAGACAACCAAAAACACATAGATGAGCAACAAATGTCTTGCGACCATGCCAAGCCTCATATGGAGTGATAGACTGCAATGCTTTAGTGGGACACCTGTTAAGTACATATGATGCACACATGATAGCCTCAAGCCAGAAACTATGTGGTAAAGCCTGACTCTTGACCATACACCTCGCCAACTCCATGAGTGACTTGTTCTTACGTTCAGCAACTCCATTCTATTGAGGTGTATACAACACTGTACACTGATGTTTTACCCCACGTTTAGCCAAAAATGCATTAAATTTAGAAGACATATATTCCCCCCTCGACCAAAATGGAGGGTGTCCATTTTACATGCTGACAGATTTTTAGTCAAAACCAAAAACTATTTGAAGCACATAAATAGTTCGGACTTTTCTTTGAGTGGATATACCCATGCATGCCTGGAAAAATCATCAATGAAAATCACAAAGTAAAGATAATTTCCAAAAGGGGGTGTCTACATAGGACCACAGACATCACTGTGAACGAGCTGCAATTTTTGAGTAGCTCGAACTAAACCATCTTTTGGAAAGGAGAAAAACGCTGCATTTTGCCCAAAATACAACCTTCACAAATAGCAAAATTTAGATGACCAATACGTGCATGCCAAAGCTTTGCATCTGACATAGCCTGAGAATCATGTACTACACATGTTGAATCATTCATCGATTTTTCATAGTCTATGAGCTTATACAGCCCACGACATAAAATGTCCGAAGCAATAATCACATCACCATTTGACAAATCATGAACTGTACATCTGTCATCAAAAATTTTCACAACCAAGCCAATCTTGGCTAATGCAAAAATTGATAACAAATTTTTATTGATCCCTAGCACAAATAAAGCATCTGACAATGTAAACGAACTACCATTCGCAGTAGTCAGAATGATCTTACCAACTCCCATAACCAGATGGGCTCTAGGGACCACTCGCATAGGCCTTACTATGCTTTGGTCTACCAATGTTACAATGAAATTGGCAGGTCTTGAAGGTTGTAGTCCAATCTTTCTCATGATATGTTCAGGCATCAAGTTAATGCCAGAATCACCATCTACAATAACTCCTTGAGGGGTGCTTCTCCTACACTCTTACCTTGACCCATAGTAGCAGTCTTTGCCACTAAGATGGTTGCAAAAGCCTAATCAATAATCAAAAGACTCAAGACTTGAATTTTGCATCCATGTTTATCAACTCAAGAATAGTAACCTCTGTTTTGATTGACTTGAATAATCTTGAAGGTCCAGATTCCTTAAGATCAATTTTTCTGTTTGATTTCTCAAATTCCTTGTGGGCCCGGCTGTATGCATTCCCAATGACATCGTTGGTATCTGTAAAACCTTCTTTTTGTTTTACCTCTTCACATATATTTGAACTTGCTTTCTCTTTTTTTGTATCTTCATATATATCCAATTTGCTCTGTTGTACCCTCTTGTCCCTGTAACCTCTAGTAGTACTTGACCCCTAGCTTGGTTCTTCTAGAATCTTCCCTTTATTTCTTGTCTGCATGAACATGGAGTTGATTTCTTCTAATTGTACTAGTCTAGTGGATCGTGATGTACAACATTGACTTCTTCTACTGCTCCTTGATTATTTACAGAGATCATTTGGAGGTGGGGGCCCGATATAGATGCTTTGTTTTGTGGGCAACAATTTGTGTAATGATCTTTGGCATGTGGGCAATTCTTGCAAGGGAGGGGGGGCATTTTCTCGTAGAGGACATTTACTCTGATAGTGTCCACACTCTCCACACCTGAAACAAATATTTGGCCTTCTAGGCCCATTTCCAAAATTACCTCTAGGTCGTTGGTTATAGTTGTTACTTTGGCTTGGGGCTGTCGCCATCACATTGGTTGAGAGTTGAGTACCTCCTTGAGCCCAATAAGGTTGTGCAGGCATCCCCCTTAAGTAAAAATCATGAGCCTCATGACCAGCTTTCTTGCATAGCTGGCAAGTTACACTTAAACGTGGACACTCACTTACCACATGACCCTGTTTGCTGCACATGGTTGACCATAATACATTTTTGATGCCACCTCCTCGGAGTTCCTGCAGCTCTTGTCAAAGTTATGCCAACTCTTCTGCTTGGGCTTCCTCTTCTTTTTGTAGCTTTAATGCCTCAATTTCTTGCCTCAAGTGAGTTACTACACTTTCCTCCTCTTTGTGGTGTTTATTTCTTTTCAAGCTCTCAAGTTCTTTCCTTAGTTGAATTACTAGGTCCTCAAGTTCTTCAGGATATGATAAATTGGAAGAGCTTGTCCCATACTCATGCCTAATTTGCTCTAATCTTGTGGCTATATTACATTGTGTTGATATTGGAAGTGTTTTAGCCAACCACTTCTTGATGAAAAAATCATGGGGAGGATCTGCCAATTTGACCATCAATGCCTTGGCTCTGGTGACAAATTCTAGAAAGGTCTCCCCAGGACCTAGTCTTCGATTTTCTAACTCCTCAATAATGTTTTCAGTTTTGTTCCCTTGTTGGAACTGTGTCCTAAATGCTTCCTTCATTAGGTCCCATGTGGTGAAATGGTTGTAGGAAAATTGAATAAACCATTTGTCTACTAGCCCTTCTAATGTTGCAGGGAAAAGACTAAAAAATGCATCTTCTCTCCCCATCAGACCCCTTGTCTTACATAAGGCCAAAAATCTCCTAATGTGTTCATCTGAGTCTTCTTGTGCTGATCCCTTGAAAGATGGAAATTTTATGTTTAATCTAGAGAGTAAAGTTTCCAAGTCTACCTAGGCTGCCATATTCTTTACTGATGATGTCGATGACAGTGGATGGGTTGATCTTCGAATAACCTTCCTTCTTGTTGCTTTGCAAGGGACCCTCAAGGTTTGAGACCGGGTTGTGTTCATGAGCTGCTCATACTCCTCTTAGGCTCAAAGAATTCCAATAGGAGAAAGATTACCTCTTAAGTCAATACAATACTGTCGGTACCCTTGCACTCTTCTATACTTTGTGAATATTGCTTCTCCTATGCTCAAGCCTCTTGTGGTCCCATCGGGTGTGCCAAATTTTGTTGGGAGATTCTTGTGCAGAAAGGGGCTTGAGGGTTTGTAGGAGAAGGAAGAAGGATAAGAAGAGAAATATAGACACCAAAAGCTTATGTAGATTGGTTATGAAGAGAAAAGTACAATGATGATGTATAGCACAAATCCAAATACTCTCTCTGCATAATGTTTAATCCAAAAGAGTACACAATCAAATAAGGTTACAAAACACCCAAGGTTCTTTCTACCATCGACCTTCTCTGCACCTGACCTCCACCTTCTCCAAGAGCTTGCACTTGTGCACACCGTGCACTCAAGCTTCCAATAGGGGAGGAGGGATGGAGACCTTTTGTCGATGCATGCATAGCTTCAATGGGATCTTGTGACCCTTGATTGCCTTGCTTAAAACTCCTCTTCACACACCTAAGTCATACTTCTTGCACACTTTGCACTTGCTTCTCTACGTGGCACACTCCATAAATGACTCTTGCTCTTCTCTCCCTTAGTGTAGACTATGCTCACCTTGCTTAGTCTAACCAAGAATAATGCATGCCTTGAGTTGAGTGTCGGTTCACGTACGTATGCTCATAACTGATAGAGTATCTTGGAGCCCATTTTTATGTCCCAAGATTGTCTCAAAATGTGTGCAGCCAACGAATCCCTGTTTTGTCCAGTAGTGACTTTAGGACAACAACAAAATTTTAAATGGGGGGCCATACCTTCACTTTTGCATACACTTCCTCTTCACATAACTTCACATTTTTTCCCTTCAATTCTTCAATTGTGTACCTAATGGAGGTTTCACCTAAACCCTCCAAACACTTTAAAAACCCTTTGAACCTTAGAGAAATTACAGAAAGACAATCTGCAACCTGCATCCAACTTTCTGTAAAACATAACCATTGTGAACAAATTGATTGTGCACTACCTGTTTGACAATTGAACTTTGAACCCTTTGACTTTGACCATGTTGACTCTCTGACTACTTTGACTTTAACCAATATGACTTTGATGGGCTCAACATTAACACCTGATTGAATCACTACTGCATGTGAGCTTGGGCATGTTGTCTTTGCCATGATATTGCTCTTAGTTCTTGATGCTTATCTGTTGGAAGAAGAGAAGCATATTAGCATTGCATAGGAAACTTGATATTACGGTGTTCCGTCTACAATACCAACATGATACCCGAAGTGGTTAGGGGTTAATGGATGAGGTGTTCATGATGTTTATGAATGTTGGTTAGTAGGTTAGTGATTCCCCTAGATGCATACTTTGGATGTGCACTACACTCAACATGTATCTACTTTGATGCGGATTGATTTACAAAATTGGGTATGGGGTTTAATACAGGGTTTAATTCTCCAAAATTTTATTGTGGGATCATGGATTTTGGCAATGATGACATGTACAGGTTTTTCGATTCGATTGTGTTGGATTTGGGACTTTTTGGGTACCCATTTCCAGATATTCCTAGGTGTGATTGGAGATGAGACGGTGTGGAGTGTAGATTTTTGCCCTAGGATTTATGCCTTGAGTGCCTGTGAGTATTGATTCAAGCTTGTGAGCTGAGGTGAAGCTACTTGAGCTTGTAAGAAGGTCTTGGACACCCAGATTTTGCTAGCATTGGGGTGAGCCTTCATTGACTGCTTTGGGACCCAAATAGAAATGGTCCATCTAGATTTATGCCTAGGATACTCCCTCATTGTAGTCCTCGACTGCGTAGTTCGTTTGGTGCATCTTTGGGATCCTATCTCTAGAGCAGAGGGTTGTTCACCCTTGTGTATCCAGATCTGCTTTATTGCATGAGTTTACTTTATCTTGCACCAGTCATTGATCTTGATGCTCTTGTGCTACTTTCAATGTAGGTATCAAGAAATCTAATAATAGCACTGCATTTTGGCCAAATACCATCTCAAATGGTGTGGCTTGGAGTACTGTTTTATAGGCAACTCAATATGCCCAAACAACATGATGTAGTTGTTTGTCCCAATCAGAGCGTTTATTATTCACCAATTTTGTCAATACATTACATATTATCTTGTTTGTGCTCTCAGCTTGTCCGTTAGCTTGTGGATGATAGGGGGCAAACTTCTTATGTATCACCAAGAATTCTTGGAGAAGGTTTTCAATGACTTCATTGAAGAAGTGTGTGCCTCTATCACTTATTAACTTTATTGGTAACCCGTATCTAGTGAGCACGTTCTCAAATAAGGACTTAGTCATCGTCTGAGGATCGTTCTTCATTATGGCCTTTACTTATACCCATTTGGTTAGATAGTATGTGGCAACAATAATGTACTCAGCATGTGAACTCTTGGCTAGGGGTTTAATAGGCGAACAAAGTCTATTCCCCACATAGAGAATGCACATCCTCCCATCATGGGTTTCAGTGGCATCTCGTCCTTACATATCAGTTACTGAGTTCACTGACAAATATCGCACCTCTTCACATAGGTATGTGTATCCATGTGAAGTGTTGGCCACCAAAGACATGCGAATAAAATTGCCTTGATCACATGGTCTGGTCCAAAGTGTCCTCCTGCTACACCTTGGTGAGTAGTCTCTAAGATCTTAAGATGTTCACTCTCATGGAGACACAATCTAAGATATCCATCTTTTCTTCGTTTGTATAGATTATCACCTATAGTATGTAATCTAGTGCTTCTTGCTCTAAGCTCCGTTGTCTAGCCAATGTCATTTCTTGAGGGAATGTTTTTGTCCTCAAGAAGTTTACCAATGGTTCACTCCAATCTGGTATTAGAGACACTTGATATAGAGTAGCATGCTCCACAGGTGGTCCAATACTGTAGATTGGGCATTCCTTGCATAACTTATGGACATGTGCTTCCATTATTGGCCAATACACCCCTAACCTTTGCAGCATTTGTAGGGTTCAATGTTTGGAGTGATGTTCCTTTAGTGCACCTACATGTGCTAATTGCACCCACTTTGCATGCTTGTCTTCATCTACACAACAAGCCAATATGCCTCGATCAGTGTGTTTAGACACACTACCTGGCATTATGTGGTACTTTTGAGATCTGACTACTTCCTTGTCTTTAGTTCTCAATATAGGATGTTTAGGTCCAAAGGTGAGAATAGGCACTATAATTTTAGCCCATTCAGGCACTACTTCTAGATTGAACAAGTAAGCATCAGGAAGGTCATCCGACACTCCTTGAGGGAACTCTCCAGAAGTTAGGTGAGAAAGGTGATCAGCTCTCAAGTGAGTCCTACCTTTCCTAACTACAACTTCAAAGTCGTATTCCATTAGTAAGAGGAACCATCTTACTAATCAGACAGTGTTGCATGGTTTGTTCACTAGATAGAGTAATGCTTGATGGTTTGTGACAAATTTAAAGTTATTTGCAAGCAAATAATTTCTAAACTTTTTAACTGCATATACCATGCCTAATCCTTCTCTTTCAGTAGTAATATAATTTTGTTCTGCTATATTCAATTGTCTACTAGCATAAGCAATTGGAAGATCCATATTACCTTCACCAGTAGGCTGTGCTAACACACACCCAATAACATAATTGGATGCATTCACATGAACATGGAATGGCTTGTTCCAATATGGTGTAGTCAAGATTGGTGTTGAACATAATCATCGGTTAAGCTCGTTAAAGGAGTTTTCACATTCGTCCATCCACTCAAAGTTAGTTAAGAGGGACTACAAAGGCTTTGCTATGATAGCATACATACGAATGAAACGTCAATAATATCCACAATGCCCCATGAAAGCTTGTACTTCCTTGACATTCTTTGGCCTAGGCATCTCAACAATATCTCTAACTTTATCCTCACCTGTGGATATTCCATTCTTTGACACTATGTGTCCTAAAATCTTGCCTTGCCTAACCATAAAAACACACTTTTCTAGGTTCAAGCAGACCTGATATTCTCTACATCTTTCAAAGATTTGTCTGAGTTCAAGTATATGTGTTTGTCTAATGTTGGAATGAGCACAGAGATCATCAACATAGACTTCCAAGTTTTTCCTCAAGAACTCTTTGAACACATGGCACATCAGTCTCTAAAAGGTAGCCGACGCATTGGTAAGCCCAAATGGCATTACCCAAAAAGCGAATATGCCCCACTCTGTAGCAAAAGCCATCTTATGCTGATCTTCTGGTGCAATGGCCACTTGATTGTAGCGAGAGAATCCATCAAGGAAGTTGTATACTTCCTTGCCTACTACCCTTTCTAATAGATGTTCAGTGATAGGAAGCGGATAACTATCTCTAATAGTGGCTTCATTAACTTTCTTCAAGTTAATGCAAACTCAAAATTTGCCATTTTTTTTGGGCACCACTACAATGGGGGATACCCATTTAGTGTGCTCAATTTCATATATAAATCTGGCTTCTACCAATCGATCTATTTCTTCCTTGATCTTGGTAGCATAATTGTCGTTATATTTGTATGGCTTCTGCTTAGAGGGTTTGGCTTCTGAGATCATGGGTATCTTATGTGAGCATATCTCAAGGTCTACTCCTTTTAAGTCCTTATAACTCCAAGCAAATACATCTAGCAAAGCTATGAACTCTTGTTCTTCATCTTCAATTAGGTCGTGTCCTATGTATGTGCATCTTTCTTCACCATCTTCCATGGTCACAATAATTTTCTTAGTTTTCTCTTTGTTATCATTGGCCTCTCCTGCTAGTGCTTCACGTTTTGGCATTCTGATCATGACTCTCCTATCTTCCATCTAATACTTGTTGAAATTTTCAAGGACCTCAGACAAAGATCGCTCCTCATCTGGTGAGGCTTCTCTCTTCTTCCTCTTCTTGCTTTCATTCTTGATAATCACTTGCGTAGCTAGCCTCACGTCATTCGTAAGCTCTCCATGCTCTTTGGGGTGAGCCTCTACAAAAATGATCCATAGTGATTGAATCTAGATTATAGTCACTTGCTTCCTCAAGTACATGAGTGCTAGGCTCACATTCCTCGATAATTGAATCACACATGATATGTTGTATAGTGAAGACGGAAATGTCATAGCCATCTTCGTCATAGTGGGGTGTTCATTGTTCTTCATTCATGGCTACATCCATTGTTGTTAGGATCTCTGCCCAACCATGAGGTTCAAACTCTTCATTGGGAAATACTTCATGTGCATAGGTTGGTTGTTGGCTTGCCCCATCGCTTGCATAGGGTGGTAGATTTTTACAATTGCTACACCTGAGTCCAAAATCGCCTTGCTTGTGTAACCGTGATGAGTGACTGGAAGATATGTATTTCCTTCTTCTCCTTCACTCATGTCTCCTATCTTGTCCAAGGGTATTTTAGGAACTCTTTGATGTGATCCCACCTGGGAATGGAATTTAGCTACATTGGGTACTTGATTGGCTACATGTTTCCACAATTTTTGCTTAACCTTGAGTAGCTCCTCTAAAGTGAGATTGCAGTGCACTTTAGTGTTCTTCACTACCTCCATATTCCTAGGTATGATCGAGTCTTCGTTCCTTATCATGACTGTGGCTGCTCTCATACAGGTGGACTTTGCTTCCCATGGATCCATGAAATGCAACAGTTCTTGTAGGGAATTAGACTCGAAGTCTACCCATTCACTAGACTAGGCATCCTCTTGTTCTCCATAAATTGAAGGAATTTCTTGTGGGAATTGGTCGTGTAGGAGGAGGATTTTCACTTTCTTTTGCCCATTTCTCTTCTTGAATCTCTCGTAGGAATTCTTGTGAATATCGATTCATAGAAGAAAAGGTGTCTGATTCAGTGGAATTGGGCACATAAGCTTCCTTGGAAGGAATGCTCATTCCTTCCCTTGCCATTTCCTTACCCTAGAGGGTGGCTTTCTTTCAAATTTTGCAATTAACCTCTCTAGTCTTTCTAATAGTCCATCAAAATGCAACTAAGTCTTAGCTAAACTAGAGCAATTGAAAAGCCGACCCGCTTTAAACATGGTTTGAGCCAATTCTACCATCTTAGCACAAAGCTTTGTTCTTTCAATCTCTAAGTCCGCCATAGGGTAACATTTTTCATGATCCGTTACGTTTGGCCCTTCTTGGATTCTGGCCTGATATGATTCAAGCATCATGTCTAGGTCTTTGGGAGTGGGATCGGCTAGGATTGGTCCTACTCTAGGTGGTGATGGTGGGGTTACATGAGGGGGATTGGATGGTGGTGGTGGAACATGTCTAATCCGTGGAGCCAATGGAAAATGTCTCAATATCTTTTTTGGGAGTTTACCTTCTATGTCCTTATATTGAGGACATTGACATTTTGGACATGTCAAAAAGTCTACATATTCACCTCTATATAAAATACAATCGTTAGGACATGCATGTATACATTGATAATCTATACCAAGATTGTTGATTATCTTCTTCATTTCATCATGTGAGGTAGGAAGAATATACTGACTTGGTAAAAACTTTTCAGATAATAACCTATAAGTTCATGAAAAAAGACATATTAATATAAATATATATATATATATATATATATATATATATATATGTGTGTGTGTGTGTGTGTGCATATAATTTTATATATGTGTATGCGTATGCGTATGTGGATGTGTATATGCATGTGCATGCGTATACGTATGCATATGTGTATATGTATGTATTTGTGTATATGTATGTATATATATGTATGCGCATGTGTATGCATATATGTATGTGTATGTGTGTATATATGTGTATGTATGTATGTATGAATGTGTATGTATGTATGTATGTATGTATATGTATGTATGCATGTGGAGCTGTGTATATTTGATTTCTTTTTTTTTGTTTATTGTGGTTTGCAGAATTTCATATCTAGACCACTGAATTATTTGGTTGTCTGCCATGTTATAGTCAATCTATTGCCTGCCTTGCTAACTAAGACTTACATATTTGTTTACAAGGATTAAGTATCAGTTAACTATGGAGGTATAAGGTCGTTTGGAAAATAAGACAAGAAAATTTCTCTCGACGATTTTGGAAGATGGATGAATAGTTTTAAAGGATGGGCGGACATAAAGTGCTCATTCAATGCAAGTTCTTGTTCTTACCGTAGCTAAGGTAAAAACAAAAACCTGCACTAAATGGACACTTTGTGTCTGTTCATCCTTTAAAATTATTTTTCCATACTTCAAAATCTTCGAGGTAAATTTACTTCTCCTATTTTTCAAACAATCTGATATATCCATAGCAAACTCATACTTAATATTTGTATGCAAAGTTTATAAAAGAGTTAGCAGCATAGGTATTAGGTCAACTGGAATAGGAGAAGCAGATGTGTGAGGAAGATTCTAAAGGTTGGGCGGACAAAATATCTTCATTCGATACAGGTATGTATAATTTGACTTTATTCTCATAACATGTGTATGTGCATATATGTGTGTGTATGTTTATATGTGTGTATACATTCATGTATAGATATGTGTATGTCTATGTATGCATGTATTTATATGTATATATTTATGCATGTGTGTGTGTGTGTATATATATATATATATATATATATATATATATATATATATATATATATATATATATATATATATATATATATATATATATATATATATATAGAGAGAGAGAGAGAGAGAGAGAGAGAGAGAGAGAGAGAGAGAGAAAAAATTAAAAATTATACCTCAATAGTGTTGAAACAGATACACTACTCCATCCAAAACGATTTTGAAGATTGAGAATAAGTAAGCTCGCACTTAGTCGTGTCAAACGAATTCCTTCATATACATGCTTTAGACATTCCTCTCGAAGATATTTCTCATTTCTTGAAATATCAATGCTCTCACTGTCATTTTGATACCAGTCCTCAATAAAATTTGTCATGCCATCATCTTCATCATTGTTGCACAAATATTGTACTTTATCTTCTTTTGAATATAGGTCTTTCAACCTTGAATATTCCACAGGATCACTTTTGCATAGCCTCCTCATAGAAGCTTCTGATAAATGAGGTCTTACTGGCATTTGTGAATGGTGTGGAGGAATATCATCAACATCATACATTGGAATCTACACACATGAATAAAAATCATTAATATTCCATAAATGAATAAAAAGTAAACTTTAAACATAAAATTAAATATATAAGTTATTAAATATGGATAGAAAAATTCCATTCTCTCTCTAGCTAAAAGGTGCTCTTGGAGGTCTACGCCATCCATAATTCACTAATAATTCATTACCAGCATGTAATGTAGTAATAGCATTGACAACTATGTATCTTGATACATCTCTGGTCATGTATGGTGATTCATGACTATTTTCACGCTCCTCAAATGTGCAATTAGTCCTTGAACTATTATGGAACCTTCGACTACTATTTATTAAACCTGCTATATTTCCATGCATGTAAGGTCTTCCATCAATATATAATCTTTCATTTTTTGCATGTGAAATCCTTCTACTAGTAAGGGATGTTGCATTCAAGCATATTCCATAAGTACTCATGCTTTGAACATAACGTGCAAGTCGATGCCAATCTCCCCATCCATATATAGGACCACAAAATGACATAATACTAACTACAGAGTATAGAGGCACATACAAATCCTCTACAATAAAGAGACCACAACCAGCATTAGTAATAGTGGATGGAGCAATCATATAGCGATTATCCCAAAAGTTAAAGACCTCTCCATCTAAAGGAAGTGGTCCTCTATTCCATCCTCCATATCTTCTTCTATCATATGTTTATACTAGAGAATGATCACGAGTTGGCAATGGATAATCTCCAGTTGTTTCAGTCTCTAAAGCAGGAGGTAGGGGATTTCTAGAAACCTCTGCTTGTAATTGATGAACAACGAGTCCATGACGTGTACAAGGTATATTAACATTATGAGTATGAGAATTATTGTTATCATCATCATCATCGAGCAAGTATTCCTGTATGTCAACATTAATTTGATTTTGTATATGGTTTTCAAATAAAATAATGACATTAATTTATAGAAAAATTACATAGCCAAGCATTATCACTTTGACCAGGTGGTGGTGCACACTCAAAAGTAACATACTCTACCTCATGTTCAATATATTCCAATTGTGGTCTTTGATATGTGCCATAGCAAGAGTTACACCAACATACAATATGCTCTTGATAGTAAAATTCATCATAATTCCTATCGGAGGACAAATGTGAAGTCGTTGCATGGGTAGGAGGTGGTGGAATGCCATCTGATTGATGAGAATCTGATTATAACAAGAAACAAAAAAATATATCAGTTATGTATCTATCAAATATATTTAAAATTAAAATCAGTTATGTATCTATCAAATATATTTAAAATTAAAAGTTTGATATACTTACAATATATAGTCCTTGCACGATTAGGACATGGTGGTGGAGTTCCATCTGATTGATCAGAATCTACAAATAATGGTATTTGATATTAACAATCTGATTATTTACATACATAAACATTCACATATACATATTTACACATACACGCATATTCACATATACACATTTACACATACACACATATGCACAAATACACATTATTGTGGGATAAATGCATGTATTTTATATGAATGAGTGTATATGCATGCATGTGTATGTGTGTATGTATATGTGTGTTTATGTTATATGTATGTATATGTGTATATGTATGCATATATGTATGTGTATATGTTTGCATGTATATGTGTATATGTATGCATATATGTATGTGTATATGTTTGCATGTATATGTGTATGTGGGTATGTGTATGTGTATGTGTATGTATATGTGTATGTGTGTGTATGTATGTGTATGTATTCTGATTCTTTTTTTCTGTTTGAGATTAAAATAACAGGAGATATTGTATGGTGGAAATAAATAAGAGGCGACCTAACATACCACCTAAGATGTGGCAGTTTTTTCATAGACAACTATGTCTTCAAGAGTCATTTCCTCAACATAAGGTATACAAATTAATAGTTTATATTTATAATTCTCATATATTTTATTAATTTTTTACATTTAATTTATGTATTTCTTTTTTGTTTAAATAAACAGGCTGCTGCAACGAAGAGAGTTGAGTCAGGCCACACATCGCACCTAGACCAAATGGGCCATCATGGTTTTGTAGCTACATTTGTAAGTATATGTGTTATTGTGAGCATATTTTTTATTTTAGTTAAAACATAAGAAACTAATATTTTTTATTTGTTTCAATGCAACGAAAGGATTATGGTCGATATCCTATGAAACATGAGATCGAGTATGCTACACATTTTGGATATCGGCGTTTGAGCTAGTATATGCGAGATCATCCAGATGTATTTGTGAGTATTATTAAATATATGTGTGTGTATATGAATGTATGTACATATGTATATGTGTATATGCGTGTATGTGCATGTGCATGTGTAAGTGTATATGTGTATGTGCATGTGCATGTGCATGTGTATGTGTTTGTATATGTATGTATGTGCATGTGCATGTGTAAGTGTATATGTGTGTATATGTGTATGTGCATGTGCATGTGTATGTGTGTGTATATATATGTGCATGTATATGTGTAAGTGTATGTGTATATGTGTGTATGTGCATGTATATGTGTATATGTATGTATGTGCATGTGTGTGTGTATGTGTATATGTGTGTGTAAGTATGTGTGTATATATATGTGTATGTGTGTGTATATATATATATATGTGCATATGTATGTGTATGTGTATAAACATATACAACTCTATGTATATGCATGTGTATATGAATGAAACATGCATGTGTGTGTGGATGCATTTCCATTTGCATCCATGTACATGCATGTGGATGTGCATATACATGTATTTAAGTATATGTTAATGTGTGTATGTGTATGTATATATGCAATAATGCATGCATGCAAGTCTTTTTATGTGGTTGTAGAAATGTTTGTGCATATGCATGTGTATGTGTGTGTATGTGTAATTGTATGTGCACATGTATGTGTGTGTATATATGTGTGTGTATGTGCATGTGTATATGTGTATATGTGTATATGTGCATATGTGTATATGTGTGAACGTGCATCTTCGTCATGTATAAGCGCATATGTGCATATCAATAAGTGTGAGTATGCTAACTAATGAAAATAACACAATTCAAATGATATACAAAGAATGAAATTGTACTTACAATAGTTAGCCATATTTTTTGCTTGGTTAGCTTCTTGAATAACCTGCGATAAAGAGAGAGAGAGAGAGAGAGAGAGAGAGAGAGAGAGAGAGAATTCAAAAAGAGAAAGAGGTAGAAAGAGAGAAACAGAGACAGAGAGAGACAATAAGATAGAGATTAGACAAAACAACAATTCTGCAAGCGATCGTTTCAGCTCATAAGTGTAGCGCAATTGCGAATGTTGGAGAGCCCTTCGATCAGATGCGTGAAGATGCCGATCGAAGAGCCTCCAACATTTTAATCTTTTTTAGTCAAAAACCCGTTGTGTAAGCAATGCTAAGGCATCATAAAGGCCCGTCCAATTAGCATCGCATAAGCGACGTTAACCACCAATGCTTATGCAATGCTTTTTTAAATCATCACTTTAGTGATGCTCAATGTGAGTGTCACATATCCCATCGCGCCATACGTCGATAAAAACGTCATATTTCTCGTCGTTTAACCGACGTTCCACGCTCTACGCTTCTTGCAATGCTTTATGCAATTTTATAGCGATGAAATTGTGTTGCATTAACCATCGCTATGTGCCCATATTCCTTGTAGTGTATGTTTGGTTTCCCCACTATCAAAATACCAAAAATCTGAGTCTATTATGACATACATTGCTCATGAGAAGATGGGCCATAGCTACAAATAGTAGTAAATACCCATTCTTCATTCTGATAGAAAACTTTGATTTAGGTTTAGAGGCCTTTGCAACAAGCATTCAAATCTCTTTCTTCTTTGCCTCCTTGGCAACCAGTTTAGGGCAACTCTTTATGACATGATCACTTTCCTTGTAATATTCGTATAAGTATTTTTGCTTTTTTATTTTCTTCTTATCTTTGTCTTCCTTCTTCAACTATGCAACCTTACTAGATTTGTGCTTACTAGTAGATAAGCTCCATTTACCTTTTCCCTTCTGACTAGCTAAGTAATCTTGATTTGCAACATGCATAATTGACTTGTCCTAGTAGGATTGATCTTCCTAGAATAAAACAGAGACTAACTCTTCAAATACTAAGGAATTTGGTTTGCTTTTCATTATCAATCAAAGAGTAGAAGCAAAACTCTAATATGAATCTAGAATATCGTTAAGAATAGTCTACACAAGTGAACTATATGGCAAGGCTTCATCAATAGAAGTCAATTGCTCCTTCAAATCTTTGATCTTTGTCAAAAACTCTGCGTAGAATCTCCTTCATTCACATGCTCACTCTCCAATTGTTTTTGGAGTTAAGCAAGACGAGCCTCATTTCTTGCCTACTAAAAAATTGTAAGTGTATCCCAAACATCCTTTGTTGTCTTGCAGGACTGAGTGAGAGGGATAATGGCACATTTCAATATTTGCATGAGCATATCTTCCATCCCAACAAAGTTTCTGTATAGTAGGTCACTACCAAAATAAATGAATAGAGAAAAATACCTCTTTTGTCTATAAATTTAAAAATTATGCATCTCCACAATACCATTTAGACCCATCAATAGATTGATTGAATTTAAAAAGTTGATCAATAGTATAACATGAACCTATTAAAAAAATTATGACAGCTTTCCTTCATTATAACCTCGTTTATAACAACAATGAAAAAGAGGATTCAAACCCTCTTATACAAGCATTCCAAGTGCTTAGAACATAATCTTATTGGGCTAAAAAAATTATGTGCAAAATAATTATGAAGAAGGCTAACTATATTCATCGTTTTATCTATGCAAAATGTGTGTAGTTCTTGCAAACTTATGCGCCATCTTTGATTTAAAAAATCTAAAAAATCCAAAAGACACGAGGGCTTTTGTAATCTTGTGAGGTTTCTATATGAGATTTTACATGTGATAATATTGATATAACAATCCTCATGAATGTAAAAATTAGAAGGAAAAAGAAAACAATTTTTTGGGGGATGTATTACCTAAAAAACCAAAACATGGAGAATTAAAGCTAGTCATAGGGAATCCCTTCCATTCGACATTGATATTGAAATGGATGATTATGATGTTAGAGTTATGGTTATTTAAGATGGTTGAAATCAATCTCGCTCAAAGAAGCATAATCATCAATTGTATGACACCAAAGCGAATGTAAAACTTTAATGAGTATTTTCCTATTGAGAATCATATTTAAAGTTTAAGGCTTGTTTGGAAATACCCTCAAGATGTTGATTATGGGACTAGGTATATAAGGGATTATGTAATAAAATATCTAATTCACCTATCATGATGTAGACGTTCATTATGATGAGTTGTTCGGAGCACTACTGAGATATTGCTTTATATATCCACACCCACATCCACACACACACACACACACTATATATATATATATATATATATATATATATATATATATATATATATATATATATATATATATATATATATATACATATCTATATCAATATATATATGTATCTATATTTACACACACACACACATATATATATATATATATATATATATATATATATATATATATATATATATATATATATATATATATATATATATATATATATATATATATATACATATATATATATGTATGTATATATAGATACATACACACACACACACACATACACACACACACACACACACACATATATATATATATATATATATATTTATATATATATACACACACACATACATCGTTAGCAAAACATATATATAT